>OZ025267.1:17427984-17610484 GCA_964019165.1 Mastigias papua | reverse complement strand
ACCAACTGAATGTTTCTTCTATGCTTCTAAATAAATTTCATTCAAATCTTAGATCAAACGCACCCAATTTAGCCGTCAAAGGTTTGAGAATTATTATCAGGTCTATTTATCCAATCCTCAGGGATTCTGACCACGTATGCATTCCACAGTTAAATACTGCATTTCATATTTTAAATAACAATTAAGATGCTCTGATATTTCCAAAATTGCACCCATTGCGCATGTGTGCGTAGAATTTCGACTGACGAGAGGGACACGTGAAAATCACTAAAAAAACCACTGAAAATAGGATCCACTCGTCCGCTCCATTAAACAATATCTGACTGGGATCCAAGCTTACAGTGTAGCATCCAACACAATGAAAAACCTAAGTACAGCTTTCAGGACACTGTTCATCAAAACAGTTATCACTTATGCATTGTACAAAAAAGAAACATCTAGATTTAATATGAATGGTGGGAAAATTAGTAACCTGCCAATGATAGCTTAAATGGAAAACTGACTTGTACATGCAGTATCTGCTCACCTCAGAGACTTGAGGTTCTCTTCAGCTTCGGTAAGCTCGGATTTTAGCGAGCGGTACCTGATGGCTTGGCGAAGGCGTACACGATTGAGATCATCAGCAAATGACAACTGAAAATGACAAGGTTATATTACGGCTTTAGACAGAAAAGGTACCGCAGCAAAGGTTCAGAAAAAAACACTTCAACATTTGGTTTTCCCCCCGACAGCCCAGCTCAAATCCCTATTAAATCTGGATTTTGCAACATAAAGTAACAATTTAAACTGTTTAGTAGAACGACAACAAAACTCGCTACCTCCCTCTAGCTCAAGTGTCACTAAAATAACCCAGTGAACTAAAAACCAGAGTTCAGAAAAAGTCTCCACTCCGCGGCTGAACCCAAGGAAGTTTGTTTCTTTCTTTGTCCCATTTCAGAAAGGTTTGCCAATTTCTATCAACCATCCAGTTGGGGCAAAATTTTCAGGTAATATGGTATTGACAGGGAAAGCCATAGCCCTGCTAGAGATTGTTCTGAAGCAAAGTTCCAGGGTCAAGTCGTAGGACATTGCTTTAAAATACTGATGTAGAACGAATTCACTATACCTAAGTAATTTTCGTTTAGAGGGAACCAGTTTCTAATTGCTAGAGACCTAAGCAATGAATAGAGTTAAACAAATTCTGCTAATTTTGACTATCTTCAATAGGGTATGGTATGAAAACTAGCAGTCAGAGGAAGGTTGGGCACTTTTCTGGACTCTGTAAAAACCAAACAGTCAACTTACACCCACAATGCTCCAAACAATAAACAACCCAATGACTAACAAAAATGTTCGGTTCATGCGTCCTTCCCAACTACTGCTGGATTGCAGGGCTCATTAAAGGTGTGTTGTGCCTGTCAGCAAATATCTGAGCACAAAATGAGCCTACAAATTAACACAGGATGTTACGGACGGTTAGATGCAGATAACTTGCAAACCTGTTTTGCATTGGGTTCCCAGCTGCCCTAAATGCTGTTACACTAACATATGTAAGCAGCAAAAATCAATAGATATATTTGGACTAACAGTGCACGTAGAAACTTGGACTGTATCAGATTGCGCCTGCGAGCGGAGCTCCAGTGATCACGCACACTAAGGGACAGGTCATTAATTACTTGTGGGGAGGGGGTGGAAGATATTCTCATATATTTGATGGAATTTTCGTCCCCCTCTCAGACTTATGCAGATATTTTGATCCCCACTCCAAGATTTCAGAAGAAACGCCATAGTCCTTCTCTTGAAATGCTCTTTATTTTGCATCCCTCCTCTCTCTGAGTGTGCAGAATTTTGGTCCCCCCTCCCAGATGTCTTCCATCCCCCGGGAAGAATTAATGACCGGTCCCTAATGAGCCCTACTGCATTGCTCCTTCACCAATCCGACCAATTAGCTGAAACACAATAGATGATAAAGAATAAAGTTACTACTGAAACATAGAAGCTAAATTCCATGTTACCTTATCAGTACGAGCTTGTATTCTCTCTTCCAAGTACGTTGCGAATCCTTCACTCAGCCATTCTTCCGTCCAATCTTTGACTCCTACCAAAAGTCCAAACCAAGCATGCGCGATTTCATGCGCAATTCTAACTGACATGCTGCGATCACCACATAGAAGCGATTGAGACAGAAAAGCTAGATTTGGACTGAAGAAGAGACAATTCTGAGGATGTGAGAATTTTAAGTATCCAATCAGTTCTTTTGATGATCAAAGTAAAAAGAAGGCAAGTGATTTGACAAATAGCAATCAAGTATTTGATCTTTTTGCAACAGACCAGCACATTGCACGGCTCTTCAATCAGTGAAATAAACACTAAATCATGCAATAGTTGGGGTCATTGTTATAAAGTTTGAATCTTGGCAATTTACTTAAAGAAAAACGCCTCCCTGTAAGGTTCGTTGTAATGGAAAAGCAAATTAACCTTCAAAATAACAATCAAATACAATCTAAAGATTTAGCTGAAAGATAACTGTATAAAACAACAAAATGAAATTTCCAAGTACCACAATTTCGATGACTTCCAGCTACATGGTTACAACAGGCAAAAGTATCCAACTGAGGAATAGATATCGAACTCTTGTTCAACAAACTTAGAGCGACAGAAGATCCATCAGGCTCATAGAATCTTTCTTTGAATCATCGATATCTGGTAATCGACTACATTACTGAAACCGTCCATTACTTGAAAACAAAGCTTAACTTTACCTTTCGAGTCCCATGCATGCAAAGCACCTTGGCATCAATACGAGATCTAGCCTACTAAATGGGTAGTCACCAAGCAACTCGGTGGCAGCCGTGAGGTAATCACAAGCCAACTCCATAAATTCATTTCCAAAGTCATCGATGCGAGATTTTGAAGAATACATCGCTACCGGCACTACTTTTCCGGATGGTCCAGCTATTACATCGATCTCTTTTGATGACTTGGCAAAAGTTCCGATGGCCAATGCTAAAGTTGAGCAAGGTAATGGCATTGACATTTCATAATAGAATAACCCTGCAAAAGAACATATCATCAGTTCTACATGTTGGTAGGTCTGCCCTGGGTGGACTGACAAATTCATAGGCCTGTTCTATATGATGGGTGGGTATCCTTCCTGTCAAAGTAACAGACACGAATTAAATGTGGATATAACAACAAATATACTAATATACTTATAATTTGGAAATTTACAAGCAACTCATATAGTTTAACGTGTTCAAAAGTTAATGTCCCATGGCGTAAAAATTATTGTCAGGGACAGAGCTGGACAAGTGAGCCGGCCCAAAAGAGTCTACCTTACTAGTTTCTTTATGAGAAACAAACTTTCTCCTTCAACCTCGATGTTTCTTACTATTTTATCAAATCCAGCTTTAAAAAAATTTTAAATGTTTCTTAAAGTTCTTGAAATACCTAATAACAAAAACAACTCTGATAAGGCAGCTGCGAGACGAGAAATAGAATGTTCAGGTTCATTGAAGTATGTGTGCATTAAGTTTCCCATTGCGTTCGAAATTGAAATTAGAATCGGGAATTACTTAAATATTCAAGCAAAGCTTTTCAAGTGTTTTGCCTGATTTGAGCGTCGTGTTTCTTACGTACAAACAATAGACATCGCAACATTATTCCCATTGCAACACATTTTCTCAGAAGTGTGAAAGTGGTGCAGTTATATGCCATAAGAGCATGCTGTCTTCCTCTTCAAGATTGCAAGGCATCATGCCTTTTCCGCAGGTACCGACACACTACAGATAAATGCTGACTACTATGAGGCACCGACAATAAATTTCCCAAACCTGGATCATCAAGTATTTTCCGAAGAGTTTCCTCTTTGCAAGAGTAATGGTCCCCACTCATTAGCACTGTAGCTCCATTCTTTACATGAAAATAGGCCTGCCATGTCGACATTGCAATGGGTGGTTCTTGGCAAGGCATTAGCGATCGGTTATTGATGTATGCTCCGGGGGTAAAAACGGCGTCCCTTTACAAAACAAACAATAGTTTATATACTAAAACAAAATTGCATAAAAAGTTCATTCGCAGTGCAGAACAGAAAAATTTCTTTGAAAAACTCACACATAACTGAAAAATCTTGAAAGCTTCTACGTCTTACAGTTTCAACGTTTGCAACGTTTGCGCAATAATTGAAATGAGCATACAACAGTATACACCCAGTTGAGAATTGAGATGGACCAATCACGAAAGAAGAGAATAAATGGTATTGTTATTGAAAATCAAACGATGCCAAAAATTAGCACGATGTCACAGAAGCTAGCCAATAGGTGTCTTATCAAATATCATTCTAGCTATTGTCCACTCGTCTGGATGTTCTATGACAGAGCTTTAAACCATAATCTCTAAGGAGCGAAGCATTAGCTTCAAGCCAAGGAATGGGAATGACGCTCAACTCCCAAAGGTGCGGGCAATATCCTATGGAGTTGAGACCACAGTCTACCTTAGTAATACACTGCGGAAACTTGCACCTCAAGAAACAGAACAATCAAACACAATCTCTATTTTTAAACAACGATTTAGGTTATCAAGGTTATGAACTGTGCATTTCGTTCCGTCAATCTAAATTAGCTGTAATTTAGCTGCTTTTAACTGGAATTTTGCCAAGCCTACTTTAAATGAAGTAATGATTAAGATGATGAGCTTGTCAAATCAAGCAAATATTCCAAAAGTTTCCAATCAAATACACTGACAGCTCCCAGGATCTAATGTACATCAAAATTCTTTTCTTTCCAAATCTAATCTATACAAGCAGCATCTATAAAATTCAGAATAAAAACATAGTCATGATATAAATCCTCGGAAGAGTATCATGAGATTCATTTGCGACATATAGTCATCCCCTTTTGTATTAATTAACTAAGCAAAATTATCCCATCTTCTTCACAAAGTAACATAACAACACGACTTCCTATAGAGACAATACTCTTACGAGACAAGAATTGAAGGAATTTTCTTAGTAGAACAAACCATTCTAGCTATTAACAGTAGTCTACGGATATGCAGACTTTTTCTAATCGTAGTTTTTCTAGCCAGATCAAATCTGGGCTTCCATGTCGCAATTTTTCAGAACACACTAGGCCATTATTACATTATAAAAAAATAGAAATTACTCATTGGCTCTACTAACTTTCCATCTTGATCCTTCGCCCACATGATTGATTGTCCTTCAGGACTAGTGCGATACCACAGCTTGATACAACGTGGCCAAATATGGGCATCATCACCTTCCTTCCAAATACGAATGCACCAACCGTGTATTGAATACGCCAGTTTCTTGAATTTCAAAGGGCTGGTATTTCTCTTTGATCCTTTGAGTTCGTGCAAAAACTGACAATGCCTGCATTTAAAATTCGCTTTACCGGGAGTATCTTTGTCTCTAATATCTTTCTTGCATGCATATCCAGCCGTTTCTGCTCCAAGAGAACTCAATGAGTATGAATCTTGGCTGTTATTGTCACAAACAATAGAAGAGCTGTTTTCATATTGGCTATTATAATCATGCATTCTACCTCCATTTCTACAACTATGACCCTCATCTGTAGTTCTGTATCGTAAAGCACTATCAAGGTTATTACTTTGAAAGCTTGAGTCACATGACTGTGGACCGTCCTCATGACAATTACTGCACTGAGGTGCTTTATCGCTATTAGCGCCACTATACAGAAAAGTTCCTTTAGGATTGCTATCTATAAACGATTCATGCGCCGGGGCTTCATTATCCTCTACTACCTCGCAGCAACACCTTTCATTATGAAAATGAATCTCTAGATCGTTTGGGAGGGGGACCTCTACAGCCGAATCTATGGTGACCATTGTGCTGTCAAGACACATCTGAAAATTGCAGTCATTTGTGTTAAGTCTAGCAGGCTCAATGAACAGTACAATGGTCCCTGAAATGACTTTAGTCTTAAAATCGACATCCAGATCGAGAATATAATGTTTGACAAGAACGTCATCAACATTGGCCATCAATGGGAGATCTTTGGTATAGTGTAAGCTTGAATTTAGATTTACAGATGTACCAGAGGAGTTGCTATTTAGGCCCATAAATTCAGAATGTCTAGGAGAGCCAGGAGCATTTACGTAAGAGATTTTTTCCACGTCATCCACCATGGAAGCGTTCAGGTCATTATCACTCCGTACTAGATTTGCGGACTCTGAAATGCCAGCATTCTGATCAGATTTCCCATAAGTGTCACAAGATAAAACAGTTCCTACATTAACATTAGTGTCTAAACTTAAATTCAAACATAAATTATCATTTTGAACATTCTCATCAGTTCCATTTGATTTTTCCAAAGATTCAATACATTCATGTATTTGTGTTTGGCAATCAATCCTATTAAGTTTCAATTTCTCCCGATCATCTACAGACCAGTCTTCCAGCTTCCTTTTACGAACAACTGTTGCGCTATTTTCTTTTATGACGTCATGTTCTTTGGGATTCTGACTACAGTCGTGCACATTTTCACTGGTCTGCAGAGTAAGAGCTTGATTGTCACTAAGACAGGCAAAATTGCTTGTCACTTCAGAGACATTCTGGACCCCAATTTTCTCAGCTAACGAGCTGCAATGAATATTACAAACTTGATGTCCCCTTTGATTCTGTAAAGCACTCCAATTGCAACGCATATATATAGCTTCCGGTGATATTAATTTAAGATCACACTTCCTGCTCAGGCCAGACAGAACGTAACTTGTTTCCATGTACACATCAGCAAGAGACCACCTTGAAGGAAACTGTCTCCCTGAAACTACAGAAAGTAGATATCCTTAGTGCGTTAATGGGTGTGAAATATTTTCAAAAAATATAAACTTCAAATTATTATTGACTATCTCTAAAGATGCCTTGTTTTGAATTTCAGTAGGACTAGTTCAGGCAGCAAGAACTTTATCTCTATGAAATAAAATGAAAATTGATACCTTTCTCTTTATTTTCTGCTTTTTTTAACCTCCTCAGTCCATTTTCTCCAACAGCTAAATGTATCAAATATAGAATTAACGGGTACCTCTCAACACATGACGCATCGCTATTCAGAGATCCAGTAACTGGGAATGAACTTTTCATAAATTCCTCCACACAACAGGCCTGTCCCGATAGCTTATCAGAAATATGCAACGAAAGGGCTCTCCATGACATCACACTAATATTCTGAAAGTGCATCCCGTACACCTTGAAATCATTTTCAAAACAAAACCTTTTCATTAATTTGTAAATGTGCTTTGAAATCTTTCCAAATCTTTTACTGATGAATACAAAAAAGAATTCTCTAGATGATTCTTCAGTCATGTGATCCTGCAGCTTCCTAACAGCCTCATCATCATCAAGTCTTCCACTAAGCGAGACTCCGGAAAACCTTGCATTGAAGTCAGCTGATTTCCTTACGTTCAGATTCTTCAAAATGGCATCTGCCAGTAGACAACCTTCCGGATCACCACTCGCAGCTTTCGTAGAATAATCCATCTCTGGAAATTCTTCAATGTTCTCATCAATTGTGACTAATAGCACATTTATTGGAGAGAAAATTATACTTGGTGGCGTAACCTGCCAAATATCAAGAGGACCAGTAAAAAGCATTAGATGCAATACATAAATAAAACATACGAGAAACGGAATTAGTGATAAACTCACAAAAAGGATCTCAGTTAGCTCCCCTAAGGGATTGGTATTATGGGCTCATTAGTGCATGAAAGAAAACTATGAACTCTTAAAAAGCCAGCAACTTCAAAGCTGAAGAGGTTTAACAATGCAAAATCTTATACATAACTACATAAATAAAACATACGAGAAACGGAATAAATGATAAACTCACAAAAAGGATCTCAGTTAGCTCCCCTAAGGGATTGGTATTATAGGCTCCTTAGTGCATAAAAAAAAACTATGAGCTCTTAAAATGCCAGCAATTTCAAAGCTGAAGAGGTTTAATAATGCAAAATCTTCCATGTACTGCAACAAGGAATCATATTGGAGTGGCCACAGAAAGTGATATACAAAGATGTTATTAGCGACTTCCAGCTTCCATCTTAGAAGCTGTTAACTATACAGCGAGCTCAGCCTGTGAATATTTTAGTATGACCTATCTAAAGTTCCCACAGGCAGGGCTTGTTTTGATGACCTAAGAACGAAACGTGCTAAAGAGGAAAACTTATCATAATTCCAAAATTAATTACAATTTTGAATGGGAAAACAACACAGTTCTGAGCCATGAAGACTTGGGCTTCTCATACTAAACTCACAGTAGGGCCTCTTGAACTAACTACGATACTTCTAGCATTTAAACTTTAATTGGGTGAATAAGAACCATCCTAAAATAGAAACACGCTATGTTTGATGCGGTCTTACTTTGTCTTCATCGGCTTGCAGTTTGATAGCCTCCTCCACACAGTCAGCATTCACAACAGTTAGGCCCATTTCATTTGCCAGATCTGGCCAATCGTCCTCTACAGCTTTACTAACTGCAGAATCAAAGCAAAATTCCAAGCTTCCTCGATGTTGATTGAGAAATATCGACAGGACCAAATACAGATCAGCAACCTGTGATCCAGTCTCGTAAATTTCATTAGTGCTTCCGCATAGAGTACATTTTAATTCCCTACGGTACCATGTATAGCAGACTGGCCAGTCCTATAAGCAATTGATGCCAGAATAATCAGATATATACGCTATGACAAAGTTGAATTACACTATGCAATTAAACAACATACCCATTGCCCATTTGCATTTAATAAGCATACTCTTTAACTGAACGCTTGGATATAGGCTCCATAAGCTTTTCTCTTCAAGTTCCCATAGAAATTTCTTTCATTTCGATTCAGTTTCTCGACATATACAATCTTATAGTTCAATGCTCATATTTGAAACCAGAGAATGGAAGACCACCGATATAAAACAAGATTCTGTACCCCGACAATAACATTAGCTCCCATAGGTCAAATCATCCATGCTGTCTTCAACACAAATTTGGTGTGTCATTAGCATCTTCGAAAACATACACGTGCGGAAGTTCCTGTTGACTGTGTAGGGTATTGTGCAATAATTCCTTAAACTAACATATGCAAGTTCTGAAGGTTTACCAATCCATTAATAACAGTTAGTAACTCAAACTTATTTATCAAAATTCGACACTGAAGATGACATACCTCTAGAGAGCTATCGAGCTTCAATGTAAAACAAGACGAAATATGAATGACTTTCAGCTTTGTCTGTAATACATCTTGGCAGGATCGTACAAAATCATGCAATGAGCAGAATTCCTCGAAGCTAGAATTGGCACTGATATACGTAGGAGTGCAAGAAAATACCTAGAAAGACAAGGTACACAAAGTCGTTGCACTTGTAGGTACACTTGTGCCTAACAAGTTCATATTTCATATGATAGTAGCAAATGGTCTGTTTTTCTGTCTGTATGTCTGCCTGTCTGTCTGTCTGTCAGTCTGTCTGTCTGTCTATCTGTTTATGTCTGTCTGTCAGTCTGTCTGTCTGTCTATCTGTTTATGTCTGTCTGTCAGTCTGTCTGTCTGTCAGTCTGTCTGTCTGTCTGTTTATTTGTTTCTTTACCTCATTCTTGCATACTTGTCTCTTATGCACGCATCTCTCGTAGGCATCACAAAATGATGAGAAATATGGTACAATAGAAGTAAAAGGAAATGAACTGATGCTAGTGTACAAGGAACCTCCCCTCCTTTCCTGAACTGCTTGCCAGTCTCATGTGAATTTCAGAATTTGAGACAACTTTTTAGAAGCAAATCAGGGGGAAACTGGTCAGTAATCCTAAGCTTAATTGAAATTTCTTCACCAAATGGATTTTAATCATTACATGACAGCAGATCCATGTTAGAAACCATTTCCATATGAAATAACAACCTAATTTTCAAGATCATGATAACTTCCAAGAAACGAGACAATTTCCGAAGAAACTCATTTTCAACTGAAGCTATAAATTTCACCAAGAAATCTCCAGGCAAGATTTATTATAACCACTACCTGAATAAGAAATATCAAACCTGGCCTTGATTACTGCTATGGCAACTTAGAATGACCATGACGTCAGCTAGGGAAAAGAGAATCATAGAAATTCAATGTTTTTAATACGTCAAAAGCATAAATAGTTCATGCTGGCTTTGAAGTCAAGCCTGCAAATGGATATTCCGTACCTCGACTTACTTTTAACACATTTAACTATTGCATGTATATATTTGGTTTAAATTAGCATATGTCAACAATTGTACGTACCAAATTTGAAAATGAATTAGAAGAATAAAAAGGCCAAAATCAACGCTGGTAGTGGCAAATAAAGTAAAAAGGAACTTTGCAGTCAATAAGATACAATGTAAACAATCTGCCTAATTCGTCCACAGTGACAAAAACCGAAGATGCAAGCCACTATAATGAGACAGGGTACATCTGCCGTTCAGTGTGCGCCGAAAACGTTTCCCCCGCAATATCTTCTGTGCTACAAGCAAGAATTGCGCAGTCTCCTCTGCGCCAAAAACGTCTTGAGTAGGGAATAAATGGGTTGACTTATAAGCAGAGAGAGGGGTAAGTTAACGACTAAGTCAACAATATGCCATATGGTTGTGGTGACGTAGATGATCGTTGCACCACAGAGATGCCCCAGAATTGCTTGAAGCATAGTTCTGCGCCAACACATATCTCTGATTTGACACTCTGCGCCGACGATCTTCCGGAAATATGGTCTCAGATTCATCTTGGATAGTAAGCATTAGATATCCACTGATGGTGAGAAGACTAGAACATAGGTAGTAGAGTATCAATTATAGAAGGAAAATATGTCAAACGCATACCGTGGTTGTTATTTTCTCTGATTTTATTCAGCCTTCCTATGCAGTTCATCAGCTCCAATCGACTTGAAAATGACATTGTTATTGTGCAGAGTGATTCACTAAGGCACCCTGTATGAAAACAAAAGTATTGTATGGTTTTGATTACACATTTTTTTATTTAAGCCACAGAAATATCCAAAACTTAAGTCAAAGTTTACAAGGGCATTGCAGTTAACTGACATTGCTAAACTTTATGGCTTCACAAAACCATTTGACTAAGACTATTACCAGGCCTTTTCGTCTGAAGCATTTAATTGCCGTAGCAAAAATGTGGTTAGCAAACAAAATTCCTAAAGAACATCAAACAGATGTTGAGGGTAACATATGGGTAGAAATGAGTTTGCCTGCTATTAATGAGCCACATGTGCCATAGATTCCATGCAACATTACATGTATCTTCTCAGAGTTGACACTTAACTCTAGTTTGGATGTGTGGCTAAACAATTAGCCATAATTAAGCACTTTTATGTTTAAGATTATGAAATCATGATAACATATCCTTGAAACTTTTGGAAACTGTCTAGGAGAATTAAATTTTTGATAAGTGATCGCCCTCTCATGCTAATTCATGTGGGCAGTGCTGCTTTTGGTAATAATTTTTATGAAAAGGCCTGTCATTCTCTAAGGAGTACAAATGCAAAATAATAATGAAACTAAACCCTGAAATGAGCTTGCCAAACAAGAGTAAAAAGTAACAACTCTCAGTAATAGCTTTTTCTGGTAAGGATAAAAGAATACCCTGTCATGGGGTAGATGACTGATATGAAGGTTTGCTGATCAAAAATAACAAACTATCATAAATCAGGCTTTGCCTAGAAAGATGCTTGCTTAAGCTCAAGTGCCTAAAGCATGCCTAAAATTATGCATGGAGCATGATATGTCCAGCACCCAGAGTCTTGAAGTTGAAGGTATGCATTCTTAGAAGTGGCGCATAACAGAACACCTAAATTGTTCAAGGAACTTGTCTATTTGAGCACCTTTGTTCTGCTCAAGGCAAGGCCTGATAAATGGTCATAAATTATCATAAGTCTACACAAACCTGCATCAGCAGCAGCTGCATCTAGAAACGCTTGAATCCAAAGACCAAGTTCTGCTTGTTGATCACGTAAGTTAAAGAAGATGATGATCTGCAAAATAAAGCCAACACACTTAAAAAGATAGACATGCTTTCCCCACCCCAACAACTCTATTGTTGAATGTACAAGTAAACATTTGCAATTCAGAATTAGACTGTGACAATAAACTTCATTGGTATCTCACTGACAGTTGCCTTACAGTCCACTTGAAACTTAACTGTACCATGTCAAATACTTAGAGCATCCAATACCAAAAGTGCATTTGGATAATCATAAAGAACTGCAAAAAATCCACTTGACTACATAAACAACTGAAGAGCCAATAGATGCTGGCTGTCAGCAAGCACTATACAATGCTCTTCAGTTACATTCATCTCAAACTCTGGACATTGCTTCTAACATTATTGTCCCTCTCCCTATGGCATATAAGTCTAACTAAGAATAACTAAGAAGTTTGAGCAAGTTAGAATATATTTATTACAATCCCTTTATAAATTTAAACTATCAGGTATAAAGTTACCCCCCTGTAAGTGGGAAACACCATTGTTTGTAACACCATCTGTCTTTATAGCAAGTAAAATGTGACTAAACAGATGTCATTAGATGGATCTGAACAAAGTCAAAAAATTACATTCAAATAGCACTTTGAGGATAACAGCAGTATAACATTGGATTCTGTGAAGAGAGACATGTGCAAATAGAAATCGCATGCCCAAAAATACTTTAACTATTAAATAAGATTTTACCTTTGAATATTTATTCAATGAAGTTGCATCCTCAAGAAGATGAACATTGTATTCAAAAGATTCTCTGTTGGTTACACCATGCAATTTCTCATATTCTAGCACATACTGGTACACTTTCTGACCAACATGTTTCTCAAGCATTTTCACATTTTTGTGTGTGTTAAGAATCCATTCTATAGAAAGTGGCATTGCAGATTAAACATAACTACTGACTACTTAACTACTTACTAAAAATTGGCATCCATGTAATGACAATTCAGGAGAAAGTTGATAGGCTGCTTAAATCATCAATGTTATAACAACACAGCAAGAGAAAGTCCTTTCCATACAAATCCAACAAGATCATAAACAAACATTACATATATTCTGTTGTAACCTTCAAGCTATCATATATTTTAGATAGTAATGTTTCATGAATAAGAGCTGGGATGTCAAAACTACTTGACCTGATAGTTCTTTACATATGGAAATATAACAAATAGAAGTACTCTGACAGAAGAAGGCACAATAGAGAATACTGTACTATCAATATATTACTCTACCCTTTACAAACACTAGCATGTAAGCATGATCAAAATGAGAGTAAAGATAAACCAAAGCATAAGGCATATAATGGGAATGTGATCAGCTGAGTTATACTTGGAGTGGTAGAAGCTGCTCTGAATAAGAGGATCATAGCATGTAAAAAGACTTTTGAACTTATGAACCTAATTCTAAAGAACACCTATCTAACAAAGTAGGCAAGTTAAGTAGGCCATAGATATATAGTTTGCTATATATGTGAATTCTGCCCCTTGCTATGGATAATGATATTCTTGAGAGAGATTCTCTCTTGTTAAGTACCCAAATCAAATATAAACTATTCAAAAGCTTGGCAAAATACTTTGCTTTCATAACTACTTACTCAAGTACATTGCTGAATCAAACTAACACTTATGAGGTTTGTCTAAAAATACAAATTTGATACAGATTCCAGTAAAGTCTATAACAAAAATAAAGTACTGACCTCTTTCAAAGTTTTATCTTATAAGCTATAAATAGATAAGTTATATAAATAAATTTACCCTATTCATAATAGATCTATGATACCATAAGACAAGGAAATTTATCTAATATATATAGATAATTAATAAGTTTATAATCTATATATAATATATAAATTTCCTTTTCTTAAAATATCATAGATACTAGTGTAGACCACAACAGACCTGGTGCTGCTCCCTCTCTGCTATGCTCCTCACATTGATTGAAATCACATCTCACATATCGATTGTCAACTGAAGTATCACAAGCAAAGACTGTGCTCACATAAAGCGGGACGTCTTTCTACAAAAAAAACTATGACATTGTTATCTATACATAATTTGGATTCCTTACCTACGTCTTCCTTTCTTTCATTCTCAATTTTTGTTACATTTAAAACTTCATTCAGCAACATGCTCTCGTTCTTATAAAGCCTAACAACTGTCCAGAAACTATCAAATGCACCCCCTACTACGAATAGTTAGGCCTATATCCTCCAAAAGGTAACGTAAAGAAATAACCATGCACTTACACTAATCTCCATTGCTTATTCGTCTAGAGCATTTTGAAAAACTCATAATAACTGACGGATCCAGCTCTGCATAATAATGCAGTTTGCTTCAACTAACACTAAAGCAAGTCAACATAATTTCAAGTCAGACGAACTAGTGCTATTGTTGTTGTGGCTGTAGCTTCTAGTGTTGTTGTTGCTCGCCGAAACATCTATCTAACTCTAATGTTCTGTCCGCCGAAACATGGGCAGCTAAATATAAATCCTTCCACCAATAAATCAACAAATTCATCCACTGTTATCATATGTATATTCGCTAGAAATTTCAGTGCTCTAGATTCTTTTGCAGATCCTCTCTAGGACTAACAAATGGCACCATGAATAAAAGAAAAAACATTACTATGGTCATTGTCTTACTTGATGAATGTTTCCCATCCAACATCTGTACTTCTAAATCATTGTCTGTTATCTGTACTTCTAAATTGTTACCAAAATTTTACCCAACTGTACTTCTAGGTAAAAACATACTTTGCAGTACATATCTGATCAAGTTACGAAGGTAATTTTCCAAAATCAAACGTTTGCCACATTGTTCTGGCTTCTTCAGCATCCTTTTTAGAAGGTATCAGGTGCTCTGTCAGAAGATATTTGGACACACGGCCAGCAAGATGGAAAATCCTGGGTTTCTAGAACCTCCAGTGCTGTTTCCGTATTCCAATTACATCCTACAAGACTTTTTTATAAGAACAACCTTTATAAGAAACATCAGACTGAGATTTGCCCAAAAAATAAGAACATAAGAAAAAAGCAGACTGAAGTTCAACAAAACTCAAGAAATGTAATATCAAAAACAATTGAAACATAACAAAACAACAGAAGAAAACAAAATAAAATACTAAGACGGTTTCTCCAACATAAACAGTTGCAGTAACACACCCAAATTGATGTTGATATAGCTTTGACTACTTTATTGAGCAATTGTTATATCTGGACACTACTATGCACTGAAAATTGCAATGCAGAAATAAGAAACAAGATAAGAAAATCCTGAGGCTGAAATTATATGGAAAAATAAGAAACAACAGGCTGAAACTGGAGCCAAATGTTCTTATACAAAAAACGTGTATGTGAAATGTAAGACTCAGTGGTGCAGTTCGACAGACTGTACCTCTTTCTTTTTGTAGATACCAACAGTTATGTCAATGCACAAGTAAAACTAACAACCTGTTGACAATTCCCCACTAATTATGGAGAACAAACTCTAATGAGAGATGGAGAGAGTGACTGAGAATGGATGGACTCTCTAAGCAGCTAGTGGGAAGATCATCGTGCCCTGTGATGTAGCAAATAATCTACGGTAGCTGCAAGTACGGATTTACTCACATCTCCGGTGAAAATGCAAGCATGTCCATACAACTAGCAATGAAATGGCTAGTGCATGACAGTAAAAACTTTTGAACAAAAATCTAAAAGTTTTTTCACTCGTCATATTTTTTCAGAGGTCGGCTTTCCGTTTCTCATTATTCACACTATTCTCAGGGTCTTCCATGCAATATCCTCGTATTTCAGTTTTCCATGCACATTGTTTGACTTCTTTAGTGTGTCTTCGCTCAATGGAAAAGGGGGACGAAGGAGCAAATGCACTACAGCCACATTTAATTTGACTATTATATACTATCTTTCAAGGCTGGGGTTCATGAGACCAAGCGGTAATTAATTTCTCTACAGGTCTCAAGCCAATCAGGGCTTTCTGCTTCCTTTTCTTTTCCTTTGAGATTGATCTACAATCATATTTTGCTTCTAATTCGTCATCCAAATATAAATTGGAACTCGTGAACAAGGGAAGGACCTTGAACAGCTGCCCAGTGAACATTCAAATGAGGCTGGGAAGTCAGCTTCTTTGAAAAATACGACGACCGAAAAAATTGAATGATTTCAGTTCAAAAAGGTTTTAACCTCAAAACGTAACTGTGATGAGAATTTTAGTGCTAAGAGATAAACTATGATGAGGCTTTAAGCATATTTACACGATCAAAGATGATCATAAATCACGATCAAAGATGATCAAAAATCACGATCAAAGATGATCAAAAATCCCGAGGAAAGACTACACAGCCCTAAAAGCATACAGTAAAACCCTGCACAAAAGATCCCGTGATTTTGAAATGAGCCTATTCATGTTCTTATCCACTGTAACATTTCCAGCAATCAGCGTACAGTTTCTTAATACTGATCTTGTCCATGCAGACCCTGCCTATCACAGTGATGAGTGTGATATTTTGGAGCATCCATGAAAGCGGTTGATTGGCAAACAGGCTGGATGTATTTCTCAGTGGATAATGAATGAAGCTGCTTACAAAAACGTTGTTAGAATATCAGGATGAAAAGGTGCCAAGCAAATGACTTCAAAATATACAACTTCAGGTCGTCGGTTCTTAGTCAATGAAGCTTCTCATAAGAGAGTTTTTATTGCAAATGAGATGAACAAAACTAAGGCACGTCAAAGAGTAAGATTTCGAACTAGACAACGAAAGGCACTGTTCTACGTACATCGAGGACACATACAATTACAATAACCCCCTTCAAATCATAGAATATTATTGAGATTTATTGTTTTGCTAAACAGTATTAATTTTCAGGCCAAATTTTCAACGTTGCAAATTTACTATTTTCGATAACAAGAGGGAACATTAGCATTCATGCAAATAGGACATTACCCCCGCTATGATATAGAACATTAACAGGCTATTGGAAGATGGCAAAGATATTCATGCGAATGTTCCCACATTTCAATCACACAGTCTGTGAGGTATTTCTCCTGTCATGGGATTCCCCAAGAATCTACGAAAAGGAGGCCTTTTCCTTCACAAAGGTAACTGCCCAGAGTATCTAGATCTGGCCTCTAGCAAGGAACATGCAAAATCCTGAGAAAAGGCCATGTAAAATAACTCTAATGACAAGATACTATGTGCGTTAAAATTAATTCTATATGAATGTCTAATTCAATTCAACTCCGAGTACATAAATATGGAACAGTACCTAAACACATGTGAGAGAAATGGAAACTTAATCAATATAGTATATTTCGTTAATAAACTGGTACAAAGGAAACAGATCTGATCCATCTACACTTAACAATCAGTTCTAAGCACATGATCTTTGCAAATCCATATAATTTTTACAAAATACCCCCACAAACTGCCTCTTGTCAGACTTTCTAGTGTAAGGGGCAGACAGTGTCTTCGATCTAAATTTGGAGCTTCTAGTTAATGTATTGCGATAACCATCTGAAACCTGAAATGCAACAGAATATAAATGATAGAACGACAGCAACAAATAGTGGAAGACAAAATAATATAGTTGCATAGAAGTGCTTTGTCTGTTAGGCATTTAGGCTTCACTCTAACTCAGCCCTGGAATTGCACGGTCCAAAGGCTACATACAGCCCCTTTGGCTAACTCTGGCTGGCCCTTGTAAAGTCAAACGGAAATTACACAATAGACACAATTTGCAATTTCATCTCAGGCATGAACTAAACGCTGCATTTTATTTGAAGATATTTTTATTCACGAATATAAAAAATGTAATTAATATTATGTAGAACTGAGCTTAGTTCAGTTACGTCAAAGAAGGGTACGCGTGACTCAAATGTTCCTCCTGCGTTTTCCTAGGGAAGATTTGGGGGTCAGAGTTATGTTCATCGACAAAAATAGCTATGATATTTGTACTAAAACCTCCAGAGAAGTAAAACGAGAGCCCTAATTTTCCGGCTCGCCTCGCTCACTGTGATCTTGAGAACCCGTTAGATCCTTTTGGTCCCCTGCCCTATTACTGCTACGGCATCCCTGCCTCAGCGTTCTGACGCCAACTATTTACAAAAAGAAATATATACATGAATACACTTATTTTAATTTAACTGTATTCATGTATATATTTCTTTTTGTAAATAGTTGGCGTAAATTAGCTTCTGCTATAATTATTTAGCCAACTTTAAATTAAATAATTTATTATTATTATTATTATTCTCTGTACCACATTTGGCCTCATCGAGAAAAACAATTTCCCATTTATCTCCCCTGCTCTAGCTCATTAAAATGATTTCATCAATAGACTAATAATTGAGACGGGGTACCACAATGATTATAGTTGCTAGCGTCTGGCAACTTCTATCTCATGCAAGCAATGCGTAGATGAATATTTCAAAAGTTAGGTATCACTTCGATGCAACTGGAACAAATCGCATTCAGCATTAGGCTTTAATTATATACTCTCTATAGAGCAAGCTAAAATCACTGCCTTGTTTGTGTACAATCTTTGTTAGTTCGCGATAATCCTAACTGCCGCGCCAGTTAATACACTTTCCCAGTTATGTGTTGAGGCTGTAATACGTATTACAATCTGCATTTTTGCTTGTTAACTGGACTTCATTTTATGCAATACCAAACTATTCAAAGATTCAGTATATTTCGATAGACGTAGTACAAACTGACACCAAAATTTGTTGAGCCCAAGCTACTTCAAGACACCCGTTGGTTCGCTACAAATGAAAAGGAACCACAAAATGCAAACTTTGCACCAAAAATAGCTACAAATACGAGAATCAACTCCCTATCCGACAAATTCTATAAGCTCAGTGAGATCTATGTCTTGCGTGGCTGACTACAACACAAAACACAACGCAGCTGTGAGAGTGAAATTAAGTAAATTAATTCCAAGCACACCAAATATTGTCACTTTATAAGTACCAATAGCAACTAGATAGTGCTTAGTATCAGTGCCGTCGAGAGGGGAGGGTAGCCGTGAATTCCCGGGGCCAGGGGTCCGGGAAGGGTCCAGGGAAATTGTTGCTAATTCTAGCATTTAACGATTCTGGAACCCACAGTGGCACGTGATATTTCAAAAGCCCGGAGCCCGACCTGACTCTCGACAGGCCTGCTTAGTAATAATCAAACTTACCTTCTCCATAACCTTGTCGTTTTAGTACTGAACACATAAACAATTCTACGGGCCTTGCTGAGAGGTCTTTACGTGATACGCTACCCTAAAAGAAAAACCGTTATTCAACAAAAACCCAAAGTCGTTAGTAAAACGTCGCTTTTCTTTTTCACTTTAAAACTGTTTTCCAATAGAAGTTTTCCCTGCTCGAAGTAAGCCAAGCAAGTAAATATGCAACAGGAAATGGAAGAACTGTTTAAGCTCTGTGGCTATTGTTCTCACACTCGCAAAGATGAAAGTTGAAATTATGGCTAAGAACAAATAAGCTATTTCTTGAGGGGCATAGAGAGGTGAAAACCATTAATAAATATGCAGTCTTAACAGTCTTCGGTATACTATGAACGTTATGATAAAACATACAATATACAGAAAGGGAGGATTCAGAAATTGAAACTATGCTGGTATAAAGAGAAATTTCACTATAAAAAATATAGCAATATTCTAACCAAAATAATTATAACCTTCAACCTTGTTTTCATCAGGAATCTTTGCCCTTTACACTGGGCATAAAAATACATAGTCAAGATGGCTTCCATGAAACAAGTTGAGAAAGTAAAACAGCAGAGAGAGAGAGAAAATATATTCAAAATATGTATTGAATACCCTGCCAGTTGTCAGACCAAATAGTCCAAAATACTGTCTAATCTGATCTTCCCCAAGAGCACCATTTGCATCAATTTTATTTCCAAGAATAAGTATTGGAACATCAGATAACTGTTCATCACTGATTAAACTCTAAGAATAAATGAAAATTTAAACAACAAATATTTGGTTTGCTTACTAACAAATAAAAACAAATTTTGTCAACTTATCAAGTAACTAATATTATCACATCTGAGAATCAAGTTCCTGTGTTTATGTAACTGTCTCTGATCTACCAGTGAGAGAAAGAGATACCCTGAGTCCTAAAATTGTCCCCACAAAAAGCCCCATTCAAATAAGCTCCCATGACAAGGCAACAAAAATTGCTAATAAATTCTAAAAACAATCCCCCATCACATATAAGCTCCACTCAAATATGCCTATTCAGTTAACACCCCCATCAAAAACATCAAAATAAGCTCCCAGGGGGCTAATTCTAGGGTCTAGAATAATGAAAGAAGAGAGAGAATACCGTACTTAAAAACCAAAGTGTTTCCATCACTTACATCAAACTCTACTTTTGATTCTGGTAATCGCTTGTGGTCAGCAGTGTCAATGATGAATACTATGCCATCAATAGCTGGAAAGTATGACTTCCACAATCTTCTTGCTGCAAAAGTAAATCAATGGGTGCATAAACTTAAGAGTTCTAAACAATTGTTTCAAATATATCTGCAAGAAGATGCATGCATATATGCATATGACATAAAATCACCTTGTTTATGTCCACCGAGATCAAATGTTGTGAAATTCATTCCACCAAGAGTAAGCTCTTCTGAAGCTATAAAATAAATGAATATCATCAGAATAAGAAAGGTCATACCTACAATGCAAAATTATTAGCATAAGTACACGCAAATTTCTTTGCCCAGAGAGAACAGTCTGATATATAATCAAAGTCCAACTTTTGTAGCATAAGTTCAGACCAGCGAAGAACTTGTATAGGGCCAGGGGCAAATGAAAAAGCAGACCCCCTGAAGATGTCATTACAAAATCAACTACTTGATGGATAATGCCTGTCATACAAAGAGGGAGCACAAAACCAGTTTCATCAATGGGCTTTCAATTACCACCATAAATGTTTCTCTACTAAATGTAGGCTAGAGTACACCTGAGGAGTAAAAACATTACAGCTTTTGGCCACCATTGTTGAGATTTTGTAAGGTTCAAGTGCCTCCTACAAGCTCTGATTGGATACTGCACTATTTGAGACTAATAAGCTCATTGGCTACAACATTTTTCACTTTTGCTATTGAAACTATGATCAAAATCTAACCTATACAATGCTATTTCAAAAAGGAAATCAGAAATGCTCTGACTCATGCAAAAATCTGACTAATACAATCCAACAGATGCATAGCAACAGTACAGCAATTATAACAAGTGGATGGGAACCATGTACTTCTGTCAGACTTATGAAATATCTGGCCTAAGTGACTATGACCTGAGTATGTCCAACTGTGTACTTTTGAAATATAAGCTTCTTGGAACTATTGGATACACCTAACACATGAAACCCCAAATTATACTAACCGATAGTGCAGAGATGCTCAGCAATGTACACCAACTATTTTAAATATCTGAACCTCACCTATAAAGTTCTAGATATAGTTTTGGAAGAAATCAACATCAGGAATATAATTCATGATACACTTACTAGGCTGAAGAGTGGGCACCGGTTGTGCCATCCTGTTTCCCTTCAACATATGTAGAAGTGTTGTTTTCCCAGCATTATCAAGTCCAAGAAATGCTAGCTTGCCACTTTTATTCATCAAACCTGGCAACATGAAGTCACATAACACTGAAATATCAGGTTCTTTTTAAGGACATAGGCCATTAAATTGCAAACAGTCAAACTTGTGTGTTCTGATCAAAGTTCATGTATTTAATCATGTGTTAAGCATCAAACATATGTATATATCACTGAAAATCAACTTTTATCAAGTCAGTATATGGCCATGTACAATTGAGGCATTTTTATTCATATCAAAGTGGTGTTCTAAGGAAATCCCTTGTGATGACTAGAAAAGATTTCTTCATGATATGACTTTAAGAATGTGGGTGCTAACTAAATCATGCTCTATGCCAAACCTCAGGAGCACTTTAAGCACTTATGCTCTGTCAAGTACTTTAAAAAATACAAAAAATACTCAAGTAATTAGATATGTGGATAACTATAAACTCTGATCTGTATTTAACTATAGCTTTGAACTTTACCTAGGTACTTCAAAGCACCAGTAAAATAGTCCCACAACCACATTTTTCCTATAAGAAAATAACATTGAAAACTAGCAAAATATAATATATACATGTAATAACATAATATAATAAAATTTTGGTACAGAATGAGAGAAACTTTTAAAATAATTATCTGATGGCATACAGTATAATATTCTGATCTGAATGCTTGAGTCTGGGCAAAAATGCAATGAGTAAGGATGTAGCGACACATGAGTGTTTGATCTTTAGTTATTTGAAATGTGTTTATCTTTCATTTACAAAGTGTGAATCAATAGCAATACTGCTAGGCTGGTACATTTTCTCACAAATATATCACTGAACAAACAGTTTTATGCTAAGCTCTGCTAAGCACAAACAATAAAAAGTCTCAGAGATTTGAACAGGTAAATTTCTGAATTATCAAATTATCCTGTTATTATACTTTTGATGCTAAAAAAACTTTATGCTTCACCAAGTGCATTGTTGTTCTTAGCACCAGTGAATTATAATACACATACCTATACATAGGTATAGATACATGAAACTGAATTTAAGAAATGTTTGCCCAAATATTCTACTTGGCTTGTGCAAAGGCTATTATAAATGAGCAAAACTTTCTTTCTAAAATATAATGTATCAAGAAAGTGAATCAATTGCAGTTTATCTTATAAATATCAAACCAGTATGAGTGTAAACTACTTTCTAAGTTTACTGATCAAATAATGGATTGTACTGTCCACCAATCTCACTGAATGCAAACGTTACACAAGCCTGACATAATAAATTAAAACATCCCAGAAAGCAGCGCAAAGAATCAAGCTTTAGGCATTACTTTGTATGGTATCTTCAAATTTAAGTAGCTGTTTGACATACTTCTCTGTACTTCACATTAACAATAAATACGTTATCCTGACTACGCAGTTCAAAGTTCCTAAGGAGTTGCCTAATCCTGCTCACTAATATCACAAACAGTCATCTAGCTCCGAGGGCCAAAGGAACATGATTATTCCTTCAACGAGAAAATAAGAAAAAGAGCAAACCTTTCTATTATATCATTCAAAATCAGGAACTTATAAAACAAAACAGTGGTACTAACAACCACCAATTAATTCTACCAGAACCAATACAACGTCGTAGAAAAAGATCTAGCTTCCGAGGAGTCTGGTTATGAGTTACGCGTCAAGTATGGGTACCATGTTGTCATAGTCTCGAAATGACAGAAAGAAGACCTTTTGAGCAATCAGGGAGCTTTTTCAAACTAAACGAACAGATTTACTGCGTTTTGAGTTTGCCTTTGCATTTTTGTTCAGTCATCCTATGTCTTCAAATATGTAGTGTTGCTAAGCCAACAAATGGTTTCTACTGCTAGCATACTTCTGGAAAAGGGAGTGGCCATTATCTATGACGGGTGGGGACTGAAGAGAAAATGATGGGGTAATTGAAAAGATAAGTTATGATAGGTGAAGTAGCAGAATAAGTTTTAAACACTGGGGTGGTATAAGAGAATATACCATATTTAAGCGCGAATACTAATCTAGGATGTCAAGTGTAAAGGTATATTAATAAGAGATAATTGGCCAGCTGAATGTAAACGAGTTTGAAGAGCTGGAATTAATGCCTGGAATGATGTGAAGCTACTGATTGAAATGAATGATGGGACTCCAGTTTTGAATGAAGGATTAAAGTGTACTTATTAGAAGATAAACAAGAGCTGTTCCTCCCTAATAGACAATATTTACTGCAGCAGTATCATGCAGTCTTGTTTTACCGTTCCGGACATAAACACATGTAATGACCGCTCCCTAAGTGAGAAAACAAACCAAATATCAGATGACAAGGAGTAATTCTTTAAATGGACGGTACAAGTGCTCAAAAACAATATACGACTGTCAATTTTCTGTAAGGCAGGTAAACAGCCATTAGGAGCAATAATGTGCAGGTGATTTTGACTTGCACTTAGCAACTGCAACATAGTGATAAATCTTTGCGAAACCAAACGGATGACGTAAAACTCCAAAGTGCTATACCAATTATCACTCGTTTATCCTAACAGATTGTCATACCGAGCAGACAACTAGAATGCAGAATGCCGGTAATATCTTCTCATCGACTATAGTGAGTTACTCAAGTACCATCATTTGAAGTCCTTTGCAAAATGAGAAATGCAGTATTACTGGACTTAAATTTGTATTATCTTAACTCCTTTCTGCCTGGGAGTGGCACGAGCCACGGTCAAAAAATTATGATGTGTAAAAGAGAAGAAAAGAAAACCTGCAGTTTACTTACAAGTTCAAATGATATGAAATGTTAGTTGAATCTCGCTTTGTTTATGATTGAGAAATTTGCAGAGACCAACTGACTTTAACTTCACAATAGGCTTACTGTACAGTACATTAAATGTAGCTTACTTAAAGATTCCAGACTGCAGAATATGCAGCCAACAACTGTAGGGATCTACAAATTCCCAAAGTTAAGTTAGAATATGCAAAACAAAGCTTCTAATTTTTCTAGTGTCAAAAATTGAAGTGAAATTCCTAACCAAATTTACCAAAATGGATCGATATCTCGCATTAAGTCAGAGTTTAGAGATTATCCTTTGAACCTGAAGGACCCAAACACGACCACTTGATAGAGCAGAGTTATACAAATGTTCCATGCTTTTTTCTTTATTCCTCTTTTCTTTCGTATGTAAAGAACAATTCATTATTAAGCTTAAAGGTGAATCGTGTGTATTAGATATTGATAACTGAATGAAATGAATCAATAGCGCTACACAGAAGGTGAACAAATGCAACTACTTTTAATATGAATGCTTGCTTTATGCCGTCCTAGCTTAAGTCAACTTTTAACGAACGTGCTGGTAGAAAATTGAAATGTCGAAACATTTTTCTGCGTTTTCTACTACTTTTTGTTTCCATCCTTGTTTTAAAGTTCAACATCAAGATGTGTTTTCCCACAACTAAACAGATGCTTTAGCTGTTAATAATAGGCCTTCCTACAAACGTGCTTGAAGTGGGGACTTCTATTGGTAAGCAAGGAATCATGGTAAAAGAATCCTTGTATGCTTTAAGATGTTTTGTTGCAGTTTTGCAAGACATAGACACCTATACACAAGGATAATATGTTCTGGACCGCAGCATCATTTTTCAAGAGCCCTGTGGTAATGTTGAATAAATCTGGTGTCTTTCTGGCTGGGGCTGTCATCAATGAAACACTTTATTGTTAGAAAAGAAGTTCCGACAGAAATTGTACGTTATATGGAAATTTTAACGATGAAGTTGTAGGCTAGACATTTGAACTACATCTCAAAGAAAGGCTTTTAATGCTCAATGCGCAATCACTGAACTTTCTGTTTGTGTAAGAAACCAATTGGTAGAAAAGAAAGCAGAACTAACCCTCGATATAGCAGGCAGTACAGCGAGAGGTATTTTATGGAGAATAAAAGCAAGATTTTGTGACAATTTCCCGACAAAGTACCATGGGCAGCAGAGCTGGGGAGGCTAGGGTTCTGTAGCCCCTCCGCTTCTTATAGCAGATACACTTTCGGATCCATTTTAGTACCCACTATATCACTGTGGTTTTAGTCTGTCCACTAGACGCACACCTCACCACAAATATTACTCCGCCACCTCTATGCGCCAAAATTCCAGCAGTCGTCCAGCAAGATAGCCAAGCAGTACAATAAAAATGCACATGTCTTTATATATTGCTATAAATCAAGGATACAAGCTTTTTTATAAGAATAATTAATTTTTCACGTAGCTTCAATATTCTTAAGTTGCTTTGATTTTGAGCCTAAGAATACTGGTAAGATACTCTTAAATGATAGCGATTTCGAGCATTAATTCTTGCAAATACTATATTCTTATACCGTTAAGGGTAAAACTAGCACTCCTTGAAAAGTTCCTTAGTCGCATCATAGTGTAACAAGTTCCAGGAGGGTAAGTGATCAGCTCAATTTGTTTTGTATTAGCAGAAAATTTGGGTAGAATGTTATAAAAGTTTCTAAATCCAATGTGTGATATATTCGGAGTTCCTATTGCCAACAGTGGATCTAGATTCCTGCTGGTTCCCTTGTGGACCCAATATCAGTAGGTTCAGGTGCTATAACTGAATACGTCAAATGTCTGATCACCCCTACCCTTCCTCTCTTCTTCGTCCCCGTGGTTCGATCCTGTTGTTTGAACGATTTGATGACGTATCTTTGATAGGACGTTCGAAATCCTGTCTTTTTTGGATTGACCTCTTTTGAAACAGGATTGACATTGTTTCAGCTAAAGCAGGTTGGAAGCCGTATGCCCCGGATAGGCCTTGGATATAAACAAAGCAGCAAGCCTGATGCGATAAACTATCCTATGTTTTTGTTTTAGTTTATACCCCTATAGAAATGGACGCGTTCCTAAAACTTATCTTCAATACTTCACGCTGATTGGCTGATGGAACACGTATCTTTACGTATGCCTTTTGTTCATATAATTGAGTTGGGTGTCATGTAAGCCCAGCATATCTGCGGGTACAATTAACAATAACCTCTACGAAAGAACTTCAATTATTGATGATCGCTGCGAAGGAATCAACCAATCTTGGAAAGTATGACATCAATCAACTTGGTAACCTTTGTCCATCTGTCTGAGAAGAGAAAAACATCAAAGCTTTGTTTGGGTAGCCTTATTTCTCAAGAGGTCGTTTAGCGTACAGTTTAGCCACATTGGTGCAGTTTTTATTCCACAACTTGTTCCTTTCTATTTCTACAAGCGAAGCACAGTGCTTTTTGACGAATTGGCATTTACATTCATCGTACTAGCGACCTTGTAGTGAGACTGGTAAACCTCAGGTCACACAGCAGATCGAGGGATGAAACATGGCGTTTTTCGAAGTGCAGCAAGCCATCAAACTTTTACGAGATTTTCTTGAAATGAACAAAAGAGTTCACCCCGACAAAATCGATTCATTCTGCAATCGACTGGAAAAGTTGCTTATTGAGAAATATAAGAATCATTGGCATCCTCAAAGACCGCATAGGGGTTCAGCTTATCGTTGTCTGAGATTGTCGGAGAGGCATATGGATCCCGTTATTGCAACGGCCGCCAAAGAAAGTGGGGTCTCAAGGGATGAACTAGCAAGTACGCTGCCAACAGAGTTAACAGTTTGGATTGATCCGTATGATGTTTCATATAGAATAGGGGAAGATGGTTCCATTTGCCAGTTGTTTGAAGCGTCAAAAGACGATGTTATTGAAGGAAGTAAAGCAAATATGGCTTCCGTGACATCAACTCTTTGTCGAGTCGAGTCAAAGTCTGTAAAAAACTTTGAGAACTCGAGTGACACATTACAGGAGTGTATGTCTGGTTGATGTACATTCTTTTAATATGTTTCTTGTAATTTTGAATTTTAGGTTGAACGTGTGAATAGTTTTGTTGTCAATTTTATTACTGGGTTGTGAATACCATGATAAAAAGCAGACCATATATTTCATGCAGAACGTATTATTTATCTGCCATAACTCTTTACTTATGCGCTAATGGCAATATGTCTGCGTTAGGTAAAGAAATGTATTTGAGTTTTGTGTTCGGTGCGGTGTAAGAGAACCGTGCAAAGATGTTTGCAGTCCACCGGAAAGTGTATTAATTGGTGACGAAACAGAAGAACCTAGACCTAGAGACCATTCCTTAAAGTTTTTATGACGAAGAAACAAGTAAATGGGAGATAATGCTGATTCTACTGTGATAAATAGGTGGCGTTGGCAACATACTAGGAAAGTAGATCTGTGTTAAGTTTATTGACTTTCGTCCGCGGGGCAATCCCCTCTCATCGTAAGTATGATGTAATGCATGGAAAGAGCTGGAAAACAATAATATTTCAAAGCCACGTAAGTAGATGTTGTATGGGTAGTTGACCCGTGATTAGATGCCCTGGGCTAAGCGCTAGGTTTATAAAAAGGCAGCTTGTGAAACTGCTGGCAGTCATGGTTTTGTTTCAGCCGTGTGTTTCTGAACACTAAAGTCAGTTGATCAAATGGGAGTTGTATGGGACGTGCACGTTACTCACAACCGCGACCAAGAATCTGATGTACTACTGTTAAGGGGAATTCCAAGGCGAGCCAACGTGTAATTCAAGGGAGTTTTGTCAACTCTTGGATGTTAGCGATACTGCGGCCTCTATGATGAAATAATTAATATTTCCTTAGTGTACCCACTGAGAGTACCCTGTGCAATAAAAGTAAATCTGGTCAAATGAATGTTTGTTGGCTAGCCCTATCAAGCTGCAGCTACTTTTCGGGAAAACTGTTAGTTTTCTGAAGAAAATGCCCGAATGAAATAAATTTCTAACCACCTGGGAGGCTGCAGAAAATGAGACTGCCATACTTCTGTATGTTTGTGTACGTTGCCCGCTAAGATAATATAGGAAAAGTGTAATAGATGTCGAGCATTCGGTATGTCGGTCTACCTTCTGTTAATGGTTCCATGGTTAAGATCATATGCACCATGGAAAATATATCAGAGGCATGGAGCATTCTTGTTTGAAACTAAACCGACATACTGAAAATTGAGTGTAAACAGGCAAACTACCTCCAATTGTTTCGGGTGATCCACTACTGCACGATTTCTATTGCTCATAGCTAGTAAGTTCTTTATATTTAGGTGCCTTTCAAACTGCTAAGTGATTGGCTCAATCATAAAGAAGTACTTACAATATGTGTTTCTGGGCAACAGTCAGCAACAAATATTGGGAATATAATTTTATTGCAAATTAGTTTGCTGGTATTTGCGACTTCCATTTAGGGCAGAGACTGTCTTCCTGACTATAAAGTACTTGGTTTCAGTAATAATAGACAAAAAGGAAATCGTCATCTTCTGCTCTAGAGAAAGGGGGAACAAACTCACAATCAATAACGAAGGCGTGGATATCCGGAAAAGTCACAAGAATAAACCTGGCCTCTGCTCCTTCCTACACAACGCGATAAGAATATCGTGTAGTTCTATACGCTTGTTTTATAAGAAACGAGTAAAACTTTTTTATATCAAATTCTCTGAAATTTGAAAATAATTTAAGAATAATACAAGGCTCAGGTTCTATCAAGGTTGAGATTTTTTGCTGATTTGAGTTTTCTTAGAAAACAAACCAAAAGTGAGCTTCACTTATCATGTCTGGAACTCGTTACACTATGTTGCGACCAATACAGGATTTTTTATAAGGAACGGTAGGCTCAATTATTCGAAAGTTAAGAAACAACCCTACCCAAACTGATTAAAGCTAAGAAACTTTATAATTACGTCAAATGAGAGTCTTGAATTTGTTAGGGAGGATAGCAACTTTGTCTCAGCTGAGAGGCTGTTCCATAATTTTGCAACTATGTAAGAGAACGATATTTGCCCGTTTTTCTGTGAGTGGAGTAATGAACATTTCTGGGAAACATTGCTTACAAGTTGTGCGGAGCAAGGTTGTTGAGAGACTTGATACACCATCGTTTATCGTTTTTCGACTTACCACATTAAATTAGTTTATCTCTGAATGTGAGTGAACTGCTTACTCTACCTTGGAAGCACGTTTAAAAAATTAATTACCTCAGACCTTTGAGAAACATGTAAAAACTTTTGACAGCAAAATGGCCAGAAAATTTGAGAAACTGTCTACCAGCACCGGACCATAGTTTCTTATAAAAAAAATACGTGTAACTCTTCAGGTAGTTTCAGTTATACACTTTTTATTACAAGATGCGTATAGAAGAATTAATGCTAAAACTCGCTGACATTTAAGAATATTTTTAGGCTCAAAACAAAAAACATTAATAATATTGAAGCTCAGAAAAAATTAGGCATTCTTATAAAAAGTGTGTATATAAGAAACATGAGGCTTAGATCAGGTGAGGGAGGGGGCGTTATTTATGGCCGAGACGGAGACTGAAGAGAAAGTATTTTGTGCCCTCAAAAAATTTTACCCCACCATTTGAGTAAGTCAAATTTTCCGCTTTACCTCACTGAAGGAAAATAGTAAAACAAAGGTGCATTTATGATATGGTATATGTTTTTACACTACCCCCTGTGGTCAAAAACTATTCTTCTACCCCACCATTCAGTGCTTATTTTTTCAGTTACCCCACCATTTTATCTTCAGTCCCCATCCCCGGTCATAAAAAATGACCGCTCTCTAAACATTAAGCAGGATTTAAGAAATGTTGTACTAAACTGGAAATAAAATACGAACAAAATACGTGTTTCAAAAGCTTCTATTCTCATCTCACAGTTGCCTTGCTGATACAGGAAATTTGAAGAATTTTAAGAAGCATTTAATAAACAGTTCAGGTTGCATTTGGCAATTCAGAAACATCCAACCTGAAGGCAGAAAGTTTGTACTTATATAAGAAAACATGTACTTACTTACGTGGGTAAATAAATCGTGCTAGAGAAATAAGTAACAAAAAGATAATTCGAAAAATATGAAGCGATTGATAAAAACTGGAAACTGAAACTTTTTCCAAGATAGAGTGAATTTAAATAGAATGTCTAAAATAATGAGGGTGTTAAATATACTTCTTTCACAGCAAAAGCAACTATTTGCTCAGTTTATTAAAGTTATAATACAGATGAATGATCATCAGAGCAATGAAATATTTTTATGTTCGTACATACTTGTTGCTGTTGGACCCTTCGCCTCTACAAAGGTTAAAATGCTTTTTGCCGAATGAAACCATGATTTAAATGAGCTATACTCGTTCAATTCCAATGCTGTGTAGTTGAAAGGTTGTCGGAGGGAAAAATGATGAAATGTGTTCCTCTTAGAGTCCTTCTGTTTTTCAAGAATATGTTCTATGATACCATCAATGCTAAAAAATTTAACAAAATTTAAGCATTAACTATAAACAACAACCAAACATCAACTTCATCGAATTTAGACTCTCTTTTAGTGTCAACCCTATCTTCCTATGAAAACGGATGCTTTTTACAGTAAATTAGTTAGCAAGCTCAGATAGGCTTGATAATCGTATGTCCCAATTCGTCTTCTTTCATTTTATCTCATTTCATGAGGGATACCCTTTAGCAGAGGTGATTTTCAAGGACACCCTCACTAAAATAACTCATAATTACAAGGTTATTTACATATGAAAAACTGAAATCTAAAATCTTAGTGACAATTGTATATACAAAGATGAAACCAGTGATTTATTTTAAAATGGAACGCGTAAACGTAATAGCTACTTAATAATGCTGCCCACTTTGAATTCGGTTGAGAAGCTGTTCCACAATTTTGCTCTTCCATAGGACAAACATTTATGTCCATTTTCTTAATTTTTCTTAAGCAATTTCAAATATACAATTTATTTCTGAAACTGTGGGAGAAATACATCGAATTACGAAAAAATATATTAGACAACTCTTCTAAGTGAGGGCTACATATAAAAGTGGGGAGCGACAATGAATAAAATTACTTGGTAAAGGCTAGAAAATTTGCTGACTGGCAGAAAGTGTGGGGTGGCTGAAGCCCCCAGTTCCTTCCCCAGCGACATCGTGCTTGCAGTTCTTCTTATTTATTTTGAAGATATTCTAGTCTCCATTCCGTTTCCTACAGTAGCAAATATCACTAGACTTTCAGTCTTCCTCTGCCACTCCTTAACGCTCCGGAAACTGAACGTTAACTATGAATACTGAAACGGATCAGAAATTTTGAAAAAATTGTTGCAACGTGTTGGCAGGTGCCCACTTGTGGAGAGTTAATGTACCTGTCCTTGACTGGAACTCTATGCATTGACATTAGCATAAAAGTTCAGAATCAGGCGTGTATCTTAATAGCTTTGAGTGGTGGGTATGCAAAGGTGAAATGACCGATGGAAATGCAAGTTTGCCAGTCAAAGTGAATGTATTTTACTCGTACTTTCTTCATAATTTCGAATTGCTACCCTAACTGTCACACTAGAAGTCAAAATGGAAAACGACATTGCAAACCTTGAAGTACCCCTCTTGGACGAGCAAAACTGTCAAATTAAAAAGCACAGTCAACCAGACTGACATTCATATGCAATAGAGATAAATCATATTAAATGCTTTTTATTTACTTAAATATATACAATTCCGTGTACAAAAGTGAAAGCGACCTATTGATAGTTTGGTTCGTTGGCTTACTATGAAATGGAATAGACGCCCTCATGAAGATGATATAGCTAACACAAAATCTGTTTCTATTTGTTGTCATCAGAAACAAGTTGTGGGCATTAACTGCCATCGTCAGACTTTGTTCTAACAATATTACTTATTATGACTTAGTAACTTGCAAAAAGAAGTGGTTGGATCAAAAGCGAAATCATATCGCAACAACTTTAGCCATACCTATTCCAATAAAACTGACACCAGTCCATTGACGCAAGTCTTTAAGCTTGATGCATATAGTTGCAAAATAATGCCATTCCAATGCCATTTTTCAGAACATAATCACCTGGCAAAGTAAATTCATAATGAAAAGACGTAAGGGAGCAGTCACTATTTAGGGCCGGGGTGAGAGCTGAAGAGAAAGTATTATGTGCCCTCAAACAAATTCTATCATGCCATTTGCTTATGTCAAAGTTTCTTTGCCCACTGAAGTAAGACAGTAAAGCAAGGCTGCATAATACTGCAGTAAATAGTCTCTATTGAAGAAGAACAGTACTTGTTTCACAGCTGGTCAATTGTCCCTCAGTGATACACTTTCATATTTGACATTCTAGACTCAGCATTTAAACTTAGATATGGTATGTCATTTACACCACCCATGTGTTCAAGTTTCATTTTGCTACCCCTACTATCACAACTTATTTTTTCCAGCTACCCCACTATTTTCTCTTCAGCCCGAACCCCGGTCACAAATAATGACCGCTCCTAAAGACCAATCGAAAACAGATGCCATGCCGTTATATAGAACATTTGAGAGGAGGGTTAACTCGAGTTCGAAGGAGACCTATTGACATATCTGATGTGCTATATGAAAAAGTATTTTCAAAACTCTATTTTTCATTATATAACAAGAACGGTCTAAATATAACAGTACCTCTGTCACAAGGTAAGCACCATCTTCTTTGATAGGGGCTTATTCGAGGGAGCCTTATTAAAAAATTAACGTTCTGGTATGGGGACTTATTCGTCGGGGCATTTCAAAGGGGGTGCCCATTCGAGGATTCAAAGTGAAGGACTTGTAGATATATAACTGTGTTTTTGGATGAATGATGGGTGTACAATATCACTGAGGGAAGAAAATAAACATGAGCTCTCGAACAGATAACACGAAGGTATCTGCTACCTAGATGTCGAACAAAAGATAAATTGTTAATGGGCATCACACCTTAGAAACCCACACAGAAAAATATTTCATTAAACTGTCAAGGGCGATGAAGAGGATTATTTATTAATAAATACACAAAAGCTTATAGAAATAAATTCCACTGCTGACTGCCGCAAAACAGGTAATGTTTTTGAAAGCACTCCTCAATACCAGCCAAAAACAAAAGCTTGATTCATACGACAAACCGTTAAAAGTTTATCAGCAAGGACAATATCCCGCACGTCTGATGAACTTTTTCCCATATAAGGAGAAGTTTGGCTCATTATTACCGCCTCAATACTGGAAAACGTGTATGGTCTTGGTATCCTTCCAATTCTTTGTATCGAGAGCATTTCTATTGAATAAGACTGAAAGAACGAACGTCTACCAAGTTAATCTAGTTTCTGTGTGTAACGGAAATTTCATTGTAATTAGGCAGGAAAGAAGAATTAGAAACAAGAAAGCCAGGAAAGTTTTACTTACCATAGCACGTTCATAAAGTTGTTTGAAGGTTACGTGATCTTCAGCAATGTGCTCACATAGAAACAAATCAGTCAGTTTACTTTGATAGGTTACTAATGGGGGCACCCTAAAAGTGATGTGACTGACATACACTCCTTTTTGCATTATAAGCAGAGTGTATTTTTTCTCAGCCTCAGTACATTTATGGAAAACTCCATTCACATTTTTCACACTTGAGCGGAATTATAGGTTACATTTTTTCAAACATGGGAGGAATTATGGGTCCAAATTTTGAATTAAAATGACACGTCCCCGCCAAATCTAGGCTTAGTTACTCCCCCGAGGTATATTTTCTGGGATTTCCCACCCTATGAAGGTTGTGGTTATAAAACAAATAAAAGTTTAGCTATAATGTAGCGTGTTTCCTTTCTCCGTACTGATAAATAGCTATTCGTAACTTTGACTGTATTTGGGAAAGAGCTCTAAGCTTGAAAACGCACCTAAGCAAAATATTCTTAAGCGTCCCAAAACCGTTCTTCTACACGTTGCACTCTACACTTGAAGAGAGAAAATAGTTGCTCAATGGCACTATGGATCTGGAAATATTCCTTACGCCAAAATATTAATGTTATGGGCCAGTGCTAAAATAGGAAAACTTTTGTTATTCAGCAAATTCAACCTCAAAATGGCATACAATTACAATGCTAAAATATCAAATAGCTAATAATTTACAATAGTTTGGTTCGGAAATGAATGCTATAAATCCACTTTAAACCTCTGATGTCATAAAATCTTGATCTACATAAAAAGGTGGCAGTTGATAGGACGGTGGAGGCCGCTCGTATGGTGATTCGTAATCACTTTCAACCTCATCAATATCCGTTTCCTTATTGTAGGCGGGCGGTGGTTTTTTGAATTCGCTTAGCCCGTAAAGTGGATTATCCATGTAAACTTTGTCGTCCTCATCCCCGTTGTCCGAAAGACGGCGAGAGTGCACTGAGTGCCTATCTCCAGCATTACTAAAGACATAGTCCTCTGGAAGAGACACAACAGGACTTTTTATACCATCTAACTCATACTCTTCAGGGAGCAAAACTGGTCGCCCTTTCCTGAACGTCCTTTTCTCCAAGAAAGACGGCTTGTTCCGTCTTCGCTTTGATAAGAAAATAAAAACACCTATTATCAATGCAAGAACCACTGCAGCGGCTATTGCTGGAACAACAAAGCGTGTAAAAATGTCTCCTGTTCTCTCTCCCGCTACAGGCCCAACAGGAGCGGCTGAAGTAGTAGGCGTAATGGAGCATACACCATAATAGTTTAACGTCACGCCCAAGACTGGAAAATCCGGAAGCAGAGCCTGTGCAAATTTAGAAGTGACACTGCCAGATGGTGCTCGTACAAAGCTAGCTATCTGTGTGATGGCACTTTGATTACAAGAAGTCCCTGATATTGTTGTATCACTCCAAGCAAAAAGTACTGATCCGTTTGTCAATGATGCTACATAGTAACTACTTGATGCGCTTGTGTTGTAAAAGCGAATGATTCGATTAAAAAGGGCCACCTTTAATGAGCTATCAGCCTGAAACTCTTGAAATTGTCTAGAGATCCTGGCTGATAAAGCAAATTGAATATCGACAGCGGTATTTTCGATGTAAACGCTGAATACATCTCTGGCGGTACTTCCGAACTGGTCCATCGCCAATACCTCAAGTCGTGCTCCTTCACTGCCCTGCTTGTTGTACACATCTATTAAGGGTAAGCCAGTAAATGTCTGCGTTATATTATCATACACAATCCAAAACGACTTCTCTAAAGGTTGCCCAGTTGCGTACCGGCAGCTAACTACCAAATTGGGTGTGTACCCACTTTCCTTGTCGTAGAAAGTATCAAAAGGCACTTTATATATCAATAGCCTTCCGACGTATGCAGTAACTCTACCAATACTGTTCACTAATTTAGGACTGGTATTCGGCATCTGTGTTACCACCACTGTGCTGCTAATGCTGAATGCCTCTGTTGAAGCTGATAGCAAAGTCAGGTTTGCAAAATGCGATGCCAAAGAAAGACCTTGATATGTACTGAGGTCACTACTTACAGACACGATAGTAGAAATTCCTAAAGTGATGGGAAATATATGTCAATGCATGATTATACCAAGACAGGGGGGACTGGCTGGTCGGGCGGACTTTGCAAATGCCCACCGGGCCCCTTGCTTTTGTACCCACTGAAATATGAAGTGCAGATGTATTTGAGTGTAACCTACTTGGTGAGGAAAACAATGGAGGAAATTGAACGGAAAACGCCCGGGACCCTTAGTTCCAGCCAATCCGCCCTTGATAAAGAATGAAAATTCGCATAGGTGCCAAATGTAGCATCAAATCTTCTGCAATTATCAGAAGAAATTCTATATCGTTCTAGACTCTCATTCTTAATGCTGACCAGATGATCACTCCGATCATTACGTAATACAACACATCTTTACCATTAGGCCGTAAATGCATATCCTTCAGTTGCTTGGCTTTTTCTTTCATATCTTACAAAAGTGGGGCTCTTAGAATGGCTAGATAAAAGACAGGTTTAATTGAGATAACAGTTTTATATCAGCCCTAGGATCCCAATGCATAATGAATGGCCATTCGTAAAAACAAAGGAAATGTCATTGTGCTCCTCGAGTTAGTGATACTAAATCTCGTTTAGAACCTGCAGTTCTCTCAAAAAGTAACTACCACACACAACGGAATAGTGAGTCATTTTCTGTTGAAGATAACACTGATACTCTCATCACAATTTCTGAACACCATACAATCATATGTGCCTGCCTCAATGCTAAAGTGTGATTGGAATGCCTAGTAAAATAAAAATTGAACAACAAAGTGCCTGTGATGCATGAAGATAAACAGCGTTCTTAATTTTTAAAGGGGAATAATTTCAAACAAACAAATTCTTAACAAGCATAATGTATTTGCCAAGAAATAGGATTAAACAAAAATTACCTGGATTCTGTGTACTGCCTGGAATTCTGTGGAGAAAAATAACTTTTAATTGACAAATGAGAGGAAACATGAACAGAAGAACATAAGTGTGTGTTCGTACCCATATATGTTATCTATAATACTATTCACTGCGGCTATCAGTCAATAAAAGACTTTGCAATCAAATGCATTCGTCTAGATTTTAATTTGCATGATACTTCCTAGATGAAAAAATAATAAGGCATAATTGATATATCACATTTTGGTTTATATCTCTTGGCTTTATCTCACCAGTCTTGAAAATTTTTTTTAAATGATCCTCAATGAAAAGAGCTAACAGAGTTGACAGCAAAATGGTCAAAAGCAAATGATCCCAAATGAAAATTTTCATCACCTCTTTCTACCATAGTGCAGCATGAAATTACAGAAATCTTTTCAGCCAATACTTTTCAGAGTGTAAAGTATCAACAGGAGAGGTCAAAATGAACTTATTAAACAAATTCAACCCAGTAAAATATATACCCAGTTATAAAGATATCAAATAAAATTGCAATACAAGACGTTTGGAAAAACTGGCATAAAGGCAAACAATTCAGACACAATATGTGTATGTGGTTTCTTCACAACGACAATCAACTTAATAATGTATGCGCAGATATATCCTACTAAGAATTACAAATAGTCCTCGCAATATTGAAGCATAAAATTTTCTTTTCTACGGTACTGCTGCATGGCTTGCAAGCGCTAAATGCTATGATTACCATCTGAAAAGGTCAGTGACAAATAGAAGCTGTAGCTTTGCAGTGATCAGCGGGTTTCCTTGCCAAAATGCTGCCAAAAATATAGAATTTAATACCAAAATTTATAACCAACGTAAGCCACTGGACGTTTGCTAACGAAGTTTAAAAAGTCTAACAATTCGTATAGTACTCACGTGGTATGCTGCAATAGAGTTGAACGAACAGTTGATATGGTTTGGGAGCTATAACCACTTGGTGCAACCGAAAATCCAGATGAGAAGCCCACTATAGGTGAGTGTAAAGAAGCTGTAATGACTCCAGGTTCACTGAATAATATTGTAGAGGATGAAACACGCTCCAAAGATGATACCAAAACGGTATTGGAGGATGTTCTGTTTGAAGAAAAAACTCCAGTGGCACTCTTTGTCATACTAGGCGTGATTATAGCGGCTGTGGTTAATATCAAGTTGCTAGGAGTTGATTTTGAACTTTGGTTTATGTAAGACAGTTGTGTGTTGGTTTGTCCAAATGTTGAATGGTCTGATTCAGAAGGCGACGGAGTACTTGACTTAGTTATGAATGAACTGGGAATCATTGATGATGATGGCGCAACAGTTCTGCCAAAGCTAGAAACATTACCACTTGTATCTTTCGATTGACTAGAACTATATAACGGTATCAATGAATATGAACTAGAGATACTCTCTAACTGGAATGTTAATGAAGACCTAACGTTGGTCAACGTATCCCCTAATGTTACTGTTGCGGTTGAAGCAAAGGAGCGCTGTGAGTACTGACTTGCAGTGATGTTATTAATAGACGGCAATAGAGAAGGCAGCGGCACTGTCGCTGTTTCCGTAGTTATGTAGCTAGTGTCTCTTCTTACAGATGAAGCGGCAAGTGTAGAGCCAGAGAAAGGTAATTGCACTGTTGATAGTTGTGAAGCTACATGGCTAATATCACTCAAAGATGAAGCGGTAGGTGTAGAGCCAGAGACCATGGAAATCAGCATGGAGGTCCCAGTTGAATAACGTTGGGGTGGGATAGAAAATGATGGTATTTCTGTATATCGGGAAACAGGTTCTGAAGTAATCTTGCTCATGACAGACATAGATGATGCTACCAATACTGATTCTGTCCGTGAAGTTGCATCCAAAATAGCTCCTCTCGATGAAGTGACAGATCCAGCTATGGAGCTTAGGATCATCGAAGTACCGTCAGAAATTTCAGTAGAATTTCTTTGATATTGGACTGAGGATGATAAACCTCCCAAGAAATGCGAAGAAGAACCTTCGGTATAACGTGTGGTAATGGGCAATACAATTGAAGCTGATCGCATTGTCATCGTTTGAAAAGTGAAGCTACTGGCATCTATACTCGAAGAAATGAAAGCAGTTGAACTTCGAACCAAGGAAATAACACTGGAGAGTTCAGTTGAGTTGCGTTTGTACGGAGTTGAAAATGATGTTTCAGGGTAATGCAAAGAATACAAAGAGGAAGTAGAATACAAGGATTCAGCAATTTTGGTACTTAAGAATGGCGTTGATACTGATATCACAGATGAATATGGTGCAGGAACAATGGATGAAAGCATTATTGACGTGTAGAGTGAAGTTCCTGATGATGAGACTAAGGTAGATGAAGTCGTAGTGTCTGTGATGATAGCACCAATAGTGGCAGTCTCCGATTGTAAAAATGAGCCTGATAGCGAATAAGAACTGTTTGTTCTTTGGTGTATGATGCCCGAGCTATAGGTTAGACTAGAGGTTGCACTTGCCAAAGATTCGAGGGTTGAATTGTTTGATAGAGCTCCAAAAGAGGTTGATGCACTCACACAACTACCTGAAGAACAAGCACCTTGTAAAGATGATTGAGGATATGGTAGTGATGATGAAAAATATGCAAACGATGAAAGGGTGGCACGAAATGAACTTCCTAAAACAGATGAAGGATATGATGACATAAAGGGCCCATATGTCGATTCATGGAGAACTGACGAAAAGGACATTAATGTTGGAAGATAAGTTCGTGATGAATAAGGTTCCAATGACGGAGTCCTATCGCTCGATATTGTTCTTGATGTCATGTAAAGTGATGTTGAGCTTGCTTCACTCCTTGAAAGTGGACTAGTGATATTCGCATTCGTTTGATAAGAGGTACTAAGAACGAAACTTGTGAGTTTTGTTGTTGGCAATGAAGACAAAGCGCTGCTGGCACTGGTCTGTTTAAAGGCAGTTGATGGATTCAATGACGATGTTGGGAAAGCAAGAGTACTGCTGAGGGAATGTGTTCCGTTAACTGAACTAATCGATGTAAAAATTGCTGAAGTCAGAATTTTGGTTGGTAATATAGATGTCTCTAAAGGAGTTCCTTCCAGAGCTGTGATCGATCCAAAAAATACGGCTCGACGTTTTCGTGCGAGTACTTCTCCGCTGATACGCCCTGATGTTAAGTGCCAACTACTTATTTTTAAGTCCGTCACACCCGATAGGCTTCTACGATGTACCTTGTGAATGTCAGACAAATCAAAATTATTGTGGTCACAGCCTAAAGGCCATGATACATGGTATAAGGTATCACCTAAATTTGGGTTAAGAAATCTTTTGTATTGGAAAATTTTCAGGCCTTTCAATTGCTTGTAGAACGTGATTGAACTGGAGCTGTGTACAATTTGAATAACATCATTTGAAATGTTCAATGATTCCGCAATTAAATTTGCAAGTGTGGCAATAGGTGTTGCTGTTGGCGTGCCTAGTCTTACACCAATGCTGAGAGTTGCAATAATGATTGAAGGGTGATATAAGCATCTCTGAAGGGCATCATTTTCTTTTTGATCACTGGTCCTGTTTTCAATGTACAGGTTTAGAGTACTCACTAAGCTGTCAGGATCCAGTTCAATTGTTACTTTCCACACAAGCTGACTACAAATAAATTCTTGGCCTTCAACATTTTTGTCAAAACCAGTTACAAATAAAATCTCTGATCCAATTTCATTTTCTTGTGGGATTCCATACAAGAACCTACTGTCATCATTTAGCATTAACCAGGAGGGCTGCTCATGACTGTAAGCACCAGATACCTGACAAACAGATAAGATAAGACATTTGATATTGGAGTATTGTAGGAGCATAAAAAGTGTCCATAGACTACTAAATCTAGATAGGAGAATTGACACATGCTGAAAGAGAACCCTTTTCAGCAGGAGATTCCATAATACCAATATATCAAGAGTCTGAAAATTCATCATCAGTTTTTCAATAATTTAACTTCAAAGTAATCAAACAACTTCATGCATTGGGAAGTAAGAATAATGCAAAATGTATTGACAAGTAGATTTCAGAAGTAAACCTATGACATCAAAAACTTGGGTGCTTGACATATTGCACACCATACATAATGTTAGGCACTCACACTTGATTGAGCACCTTTCTGGGCAAGGCTGGGCTATATAATGAAAAGAGTTTTATTCCTTACTCTAGTTACACCACAGCAACAAATAGCCTGAGCAGATAAATAGTATTTAAGATCATCTGAATATGAGCCCTTCTATGTTCAATCAATTAATCAATCATAAAACTTATTTACAGTTGGCTACATGTAGCTTATATAACTAATTACAACCAACTATCTACTCTACAAAACAATAATTGCAAAAATAAAATTAAACCTAAGTTTAAATATAACATGTGCAGTTTCTGCCATCCCATCCCAGCTATGTATATCTTTTTAAAATTTCTCAAGAGAGGATGCTAATTTAAGCTCACCATTAAGGTATCTCATAACAGATCCCCTGTATATTTATCAAATATTCTCCTAGAAAACAGCACATAGTACTGATGACTAGCAACTGACTTAGCATTAGTTAGCAGATGTCCTATATTAAAATGATAAAAAAGAACCAAAATAAAATGTCTAAAGTGCTGGTCAATCTAGAAAAAAGTCTAACTATAGGCATGTGTGGTGTGCCTATTAAATTACCATTTAGTATATGTACCAATATACATTGTAAGCAGCAGCACATTATAGATGTGTCTAGTTTCATGACCTAAACAATTTGTAATGAAATCAAGACTTTTAATTATGACAGAATGAAAATTACTCCCAACTGAATCAAATAGAATTATATGATACCTGTCAAATAGCAAACTTTACAAATATATATTTGAAAAACACATGACTTTCCCACCTGCACTCTAGACACATTGCAGAATAGCTCTGGTCCAAAATCAATGGTTTCCTTAAAGTACTGTCCAACATAAGCTTGCTTTTCTGAATGATAGCCATTCTGGATTTCATCCAAAGTTACAAACCCATTTACAATTATGAAAATGAATTGAAGTACAATTGTCCTAAGTAAGTCATTTGCATTGGTCATTGCATGATTGGGATGTTTGCATTCTACTGATGCCAAACACTGTAAGGAAATAACACAACATTATCAACCAATTATCAGAAGCTAGTACCTTGGTAAAAAAGATGGAAGATATTAATACTCCTAGAGCAGGTGAAGGCTTACAAATTATAGAGTACAAAATTTATCAATCAATTGTCAGAAGCTAGAGCCTTGGTCAAAAATTTGGAAGATATAAATATTCACAAGAGCAGGTGAAGGCTTACAAATTATAGAGTACAAAATTCTTCAGAATACTTGAATAAGCAAGGAAATCTACCCAAATGATCATCTTATAGGCTTATCATAGTTTCAATGATTTGGTAAATAACATGTTTCATACCATAAAACTATGTATATGATAGTGGAGAACCTAAAGGTAGAGGATAAATTGAGAAGGGTAGTTCACCAATGGACAGGGAAAGATGATCTTCCAATTTAATCCAAAATTTGAGTGTGGAACAAAAACATTTAAATCGTGCGCTTCGGTGCGCTCCCGGTCGCTCATTAGAGAGAACATGGTAAATGAACGTTCATTAGTAAAGTAATTTTATTTTATTTTTATTTTTATTTATTTTATTTTTTTTTAAGTAAATTTTAAATTGCTGCAGGGTTGCTATGTATTTCCATGCTCCCTGTGGTGTTGTCTTGTATTTCCATAATGTTGTGTCTCTATATCGTTGAATGTAATTGTAATTTTTATGAGCATAAAACAAAAAAAATAAAATTTGAGCAGAATTTGCTTGTTCTTGCAGAATTGTAGAGAGAGAGAAGAAGGGTTTGCTATATCAGAATAATGTCAGATATTGCAATTCCTTCAAAACTTCTGCAGCATCCACGTGTAAACAGACTTGACAAGCTACAAATTATACCACAAAACTTTTATTTAAAATTTCGTCTTCATTTCTACCCCTTAACAGCCATGCATGTGGCTACTACCTAGTGCAACTAATGTGTTTATGTATGTCTTTTGCTACAATTATATTAGTAGGTGCATCAAATTTGAGCCCTAGTGCCTGCAGATGAAACTGTCAAAAATAGATAGTTAATTTAGAGTCTGGAAAAAAAACAATTAATCCTGATGAATAACAACTCATTGGGTGATTTCCACAAACTGCATCGTATCCCCCCCCCCAAGAAACAAACCACCAACCACCTTAAGTTAATCAGGCTGAAAAAATTCACCACTGTAAGAAATAGAGCCAATTTAGTAATCATTTAGTGCCTAGTCAGATGAGATTTTGCATCAGAAGCATGTTAAACAGTCTGTGCTGTGCAGCAAGTATAACCACCTGCCAGTTCTTGCGAGAAATAGAACGCCGACCGTCTAATGTCAAAAAGAATATCGAGCTTCTGCCCACTGCTGCTTAAGCAAATGTTCATGGGTGGTATAAAATCTGCTGAATATGTGGCAATTTATACGCTGTACGGTCAAGTAACTGGCCTTGCTGTACAGGGCTGTTTGAGCAGCGGCATTAATATTTAAAGACAGAGCTATGAATAGTGATACGATCTTTGATCGGGGTCTACGATATATAAACTCCAAAAGTTTAATGACTATTACTCACATAAGCAGGCTTACCGATGAATGTTCAATAGTCTTTTTTGATGGTATGAAAAGTCTTTACATTACAGGTGGGAAGCCATTTTACTGTCGTTCTGAATTTAAATATTGACTTCAGTTTCATCCTCGTGATGTGCTCCGGCCAATAGCAGCTCTCAATGCCTAGCATTGTGTCCATGACGACGGGTTGCTGAAACAATGACTCATCCAAGATGAGCAGCAACAACAGTATCTTCCTACTTCTTCTTCTTCTTTCAATCCAAACCGATTCTGTTGTTGGAAGCTTTTATTTAGGTAATTATGTTTCAGTGTTGTTGCATTCGAAATCTTTTATTTTTCTTCTCCATTCCAATCTGTTTTCTGCTAATTTCAAGTTCTTTTCTATTCCCTTTTCTCCAGTCATGTCTCTGAAACTGTATCTATCCACCTGATTTTTCTCCTTCCTTTTCCTATCTTTTTGTCACTTGATCTTATACACTCTCTCAGTTCTTTTCCATCTGATCCTCTGGCCACATGACCAAAAAATTTACATTGTCTACACATTTTCTTTTTTAAAAGTATGGGGGTTCCTACCTTCATTCTACTTAGTACTTCAGTGTTTGGTTCCATATCAGTCCACTTAATCTTTAGAATCCTTCTATAGCTCCAAAGTTCAAAGGAAGTAATTTTCTTCTTTAGAGTCTTTGTGAGACTAAAGCATTCTGAGCCATATCTGAAGATAGACCAAACCATTGACTGTAGAAGTCTTTTTTTAGTATCTAGATTTAAATCACTTGAGAGGAGTTTCTTGCATCGTCTAAATGATTCCTTGGCTCTGGCTATGTTGCACCTAATATCTGTCTCGTGATTAAGATTTTCATCCAGTAGTACTCCAAGGTATTGAAATTTTGTGACTTGTTCTATTCTGTCATCTCCAATTTTATTTTTGATTGTTTTATGTCCTTTTGATATAACTAGCATGCTTTTTGTTTTTTTCTTATTTATTTCAATAGAATATATCTTTCTAATTCACTACAAGAAAAGGTTTGTGTACAAATTTCTAAAGCATTTTTCATGAAAACTCCTTAATCAATTGTCCCTAAACGTTACTTGAAGCATCTTCAGCCTTTCGACCTACTTACTAGTAAAGAATTTTGGATATAAATAGACTTCTCGCTCGTCACCAGTTCAGTACAGTAACAGTTCATAAGGTTTTATAAACCTTTAGACGTCACCGGATACTTCTGTTGTCGTCATTGTAAGTCTACTGTTGTCGATATCTGCAAAAATTTTGGAAAGACGTGTGTAAATACTGCTGAGGTCAGACCATTGACTGCCCTTTTGAAGACAAAAGCCGATTCAGGCTGTAGAACAGGGCCCCCTTTTGTCAACCCCTTCCAAAATCAATAAAGAGCTATAAAGTGTTGCAAGATTTCTGAGCTTTCCAACCATTGTTGCTTTTTGTTGAAATAAGAAGCCTGTGCATTGCAAGCCTTACGCAAGTCAACCGACCTCAAAGTTATGATAGTATCACCTATGATGCCGCTACAGCTCTTTGCTTTCCTCACCTTGGTAAGCTGTCTACATTTTTTGTTTTTTCCAAAGTTTTTGCAGGCATCGACAACAGCAGATTTCAGGTATCCAGTGAGGTTGAAAAGTTTATAATACCTTTCCTGTTATTTTGATAAATTACCACTTCTACCTCTGTTCCTAAATCAGCTCTCTTTTGTTTTGGTCGTTACCATCTTGACAGAATACTCTTTATAGCATTTACTTAAAGGTTGATATTAGGATAATATAAAATTTTTTCAATAATAAGTATGTCGAAAGACTGAAAATGCTTCAATTAAAGTTATATTGACAATTGACAACGGATTTTTCATGAAAATTGCTTTAGAAATTTGTACAACAACCTTTTTCTTGTAGAGAATTCGCAACCAAATTCGAAAGTGTCCGGGTACTTTCGTGACGGAAGTGTACTTTCCCAATTAGCTGGCTATGAGAATACTAATTCGAAACAATAGAATTTCCTACAAGCTTTGAGTTGCCTAAAGTTACTCGAACTTGGGTCCTCTGGGAGAAATGTAAATCTTTTTAGAGAGAGTTATGGATAGGATTTCTTACGAAGGAGCTCCCTTAGTAGGCAAGCTAATCAGGCGCCCGCTATACTAAGATTTTACATTCAAATTATGACATATTTTATTATTTAGATTCAAAATATAGTTATCTTATCAAGGTAATCAAGACTGGTACTTAGTTGAGAAAATGTGTAATTTACGATCACGAAGAAAATCATTATTGATGTAGACTGTTTGATATTGGATGGAATGTCATTCCAGAATTTAGCACCTGCATATATCTAGTTCATCTAAGTCAAAGGAGAATGAGCTATGGATATACATATATAAGGTTACTTTCAGTTAGCACAATGTGGAGCACCAGGATTTTCTAATGTGGATTTGCTGTTTTTACTTGGAGTAGGAAAAGCTGATTGGAGTTGGATATCAAGTACATGGATTTTGGAAGAGTTTTTCGATCCCAGATGAAAAGGAAATGGGAAGTAAACTTACTGGAAAGCTTAAATAGAAATTTCTTCATCAAGTGAATTCTAATCGTTATATGAAAGCAGATCCACTGTCACGTGAAATGAGAACCATGTTGTTCACGACCACGTGTCTCTCCCAAGGAATAAGACAATTTCCTAAGAATTCTAATTTTAAGTGGAGCTGTGAATTGAGCTTTAAATAACCCCTGGTGGAGTATGCATTTTAGAATATTGTGTCAAGTTTTTACATTTTTGTCATTAAAGTTAGATCTGTTAAGCAGTTTTCCGAGCATTTTGCTCCTCCCAGCAGGCAAACTGTATTCTCAGAAAGATTCTCAAAAGGATTAGTTTTCGTCTGTAATAAATATCTCAATATATCAAATTAACTACATCATCTACTAGGAGGTCAGTACTTTACTCAGAACCTAAATTTAAAACTCTCGTTACAGTAATGAATTTGCATTGAAAACTCTTAGTTAAACAAAAGGAAAATCAAATCAGCTTACTGCTACTTTCTTATAGTTATAAATGCAAGATGGATGTCATTCCTTCTAAAGACAATATGTTAAGATCTTTTCGTGTTTGAAGGTGCAATTTACATTTACAAAATGACGCATGTCAGTGTTCAACACTGAGGCTCTCTCAGCAAAAGGAAATATTTATATCAAAGATCTTTCGATGCGTTATGTCCACATCCGCAGAATCAAACAGAGACAGAGATAGTTGCGGAGGAGTGACCACTCCTTCCACTCGTCACCAAAATTTTGCCAGTAAATTTCGGCGTATGACTGTTATGGAGCATTAATAACTAATAGTTCTGCTGCTTTTTTCTCGAAAATATTGGAGATGCATTTAAGTTATATTGATCTATCGCTCTGCGTGCTTCAGTACTATTTCTAAGAAGCAAAAGACTTTGACTATGCTGCTAAAATTTGACAATTGCAAGTTTTTACATAAAATCATTAAAATTTTATCATTTTCTCCATTGCTAAACTAGCTAAATATAAAAAATTTGTCGACAACAACCAGTGCTATCACTTAATTTATTATTTGATATAAACAAATATTTTCCTAGTATATCTTATCAAATGAATTGGACATTAGTTAAAATATTCATCTTTAAATCGTTTTATTTCCAAGCTTAACAATAATAGCTGCTCATTGTCATCTTGATTACAATCGATCAGATATGCTGCTTTGCTAAACACTTCAGTACTTCCCTTCTACCAGGTTTCTGCGCAGCTGCGTGGCTTTGCTTGGACCTGCATTTAATGAAACCAATATCTTAGGGAAATCATAGAGGCTTAATTGAAGGCAGCTCTCCAATCGTCCTGGGAACATGCACAAAACGATCTTTATGCAATAATAGCTAAATAAATCATTCTGGTTGCTTTCTTTAGATTGCTCAGGAACATTATCACTCCTATATTTGTAAACTGCACCACAATTTTGTATTATGACAAGTAATCTCTACATGAAAGTAATTTAAGTGTTCAATGACTTTTGGCAATGACAGTGGATATATATGCTGGAGTATTTTTTAGTTAAAGGTATTCTTGTACAAGGTTCTTTGTTAACTGTTAAGCCTCAGGTTTGCAATGCATTCTCATTCTCCTCGAAGTATTGTTCTCTCATGTACAATAAGTATTGGCTATTTTAGCAAGAATCTATAGGAAATTTCAGCTTATTTTCTAGCAACAAGAAATTGTGAACAGTGTAATTTTCCATTCTTTCTCTATTTCCTATGTCAAAGCGTCGGGTTTAAACAGTGTAATATAATACCACTTCAACCTGTTTATAGAAGAATTTCAAGGTAGATATGTCGGATTGTTGCCTGTTAGTGAACGGAATCGATCTTCCTATCCAAAAAAGTTAAACACAGTAAAGAAGAAATATAGCTTAGTCATACCTTTTCAATTGTATAGTTCACAGAATTATTCGTGTCAGAACTTAAGGCTGTCATAGGAAAGATGCAGCTTTGACTCATTGCAATTGGACCGGAATATTTCCCACATAGGGTACTTGGGCTGAATGGCATTGCGTTTGTACAAGCCAGAAGCGGATCTGACATGACTTTCGGGACTATCTGATACGGTTGACTTGGCATTAGCGATGGAACTGGGCCTGGAACAGCTGGAGTAGCAGCACAAAATGGCAACTGACAGATTCCACTGACATTTTCAGATTGTAGATGCTTATCTTCAACTTGTGCGTAAGGCCATGGTTGATACTTCATCTGTGAAAGAGCTTTACGGTTAAAATTAATGCTGTAAATTCTAAGGGAGCAGAAACTTCTAAAGTGTTTGAACGAAACGATGGAACAGAGATCGAGTGTTAACCTAATAAGACATCTTGCTGCAACAACTAAACTGCATTTTACGAAGGGGACTTAGCTATGAATCTTCTTCTTTAGCTTCAGTAGACACATCGAATTAAAGGACCACATGTTGATACATAGACTTCAGAAGCATATGGTAAATATTTCTTATGAACTGGTGCTGAACTGGCGATGAGCGAGCAGTCTATTTATACCCAAATTTAACTTACGGTGATAGCCAATTTGTGCATTGACAAAAAGGTTCTGTACAGTGATGAACTGTAGAAGTGTGCATTAATTAAAGTACTTGGCTCATCAAAAGTCGTTTCACACGAACTTTTATATCAAAGTCCCTCTGACTGAGATATCGATAGCAAGCGCTAGTCAATACTAGCGATATATCAGCATCATAATTTCAACATCATGGCAAAGTTAAAAAACTTTGTATTAGTTTTGTTGATAACTCTTGCATTAATTGCTGCAGTTTTCACAAACATTCAATTCTGGTGGTCTGTGCATTGTACTAATTCTTCCTTTATAGTACTAATATTTCACGATCGGCCAATCATGTCCGGTTTTACCTGCTTAGAATAGCCACCAAATAATTGATTGGTTGAGGACTGTGATCATGTCTAATTTCTCGCAACCAATCATCATGGAAAATGGGCCTAAATTTAGCTGTGGGGCTATGCATACTTGTTGTGTAGCAACTATCTATTTTGCAAACTATGTGACCAAATCGAATATTGTGAATGAATAACTTCTCACCGTTAGGCAGCTTGGCATCGTGTTGGCTGTTTGCAACTGTAGATTCTCTATTGGCTGGTACACAACATGTGACTTGCTACCAGTATTCAAAGTAGCCTGGTCAAATACTAATGTTGCAGGTTTTCCTTTGACATCGTCATAAAACTAAATCAATAAAGAATTTAAAACGTTATGGTTGTACTCCTCGATAACCTTAGAGAATATTGGATGTTAGTTATGAGGTTTCTCTACCGTTCTATGAAGATTCTGTATGTTCAGATCAGTACTAAAAGCCCCCCCCCCCCCCTAACCATCTTTGTGTAGCAGGTTTTGGTTGATTATTTTGATTTTTTAGAAGAATTATACGTTTCTGTATATAATAGTGATCGCTGATAGTCAATCAAATGGATTCTGTAGCAAATCTCGTTTGCTATGCTTTGGTACTATGAAGGAACATCACAGATGGAGGATATTGTTATAAGCTAAGGTTCCTTTGTGCGGGTTTTCACGATCTCGTTGTCATGACCGAATCTGGAAACAAATTAGGGGTGAAAATTCTAGATAAGCATTTTGAAAAAAGCTTTTCCAATGAAGAAAGACTATTGAAAGACTTCAAACTTTGGTTAAATGCTATCAATATTATTTAGTACGCGCATTCAATACGAAAAGCAAAATGCTTGTATGGAACTTTTCATCCCTAATTCGTGTCCAGACTCAGCCTCGGCGGATAGGGGATTGCTGTGTTAGATAAGCAATGATCACGTGTAGGTATTTAACATTACTACATGAATAATGAAAGCAAATATTTCTCACTTTCTTCTTTACTGCAGGTCCAACATTGATCTTTTTACCCCAGAAGAATATAGAACCTTGCGATAAAACATTTTTTACATCTTCCTCTTTACCAAAAGATACAAATCCGAACCTAATCGATAGAAACATATTTGATTTGATTTGATTTGATTTGATTCCAAATTCTTTAGGCACGGCGGACAGGTCAATCGAGGGATTGATTTACAGTGGACCGTGCTAATACTTACAAAAAATAAATCAATTAAAGAATTGAAAACATCTATTAGAACTAAAACTTAAATAATCTTATTTACAATATTTCCTAATGTAAAAATTAAATTAACTTACATAACGTAGACCATAGCATGCGAGAGAGAACTAGCATTCACTGCTGACGGAGTTTTAAGGGGATATCAAAATACTAAGGTCATCGACAGCATATCAGAAAATGGAGCTTTATTTGAGGACTTTTGAGGTAACAGGAAGATAGATAAGATATCAGATTTAGTGAAGCATACCACTTCTTCAGAACAGCTTAATTAGTATCATGAGGTACAATCACAGCCAAAAGTCCTTGGAATACCTATTGAATAATGGAGTTTATTTGACAATAGTAAATGTCCGGTCAAATTTGACAGCTACTGATCCCCCCCCCCCTTTATACAATGTTGAGGTAAAAGCTTAGTTGCTAGAGTGCTATTTGAAAGCAAATTGACGTGTCTGTAGCGAGCAACCCCTGATTAATTCAATATTATTCTGAGGGTGGAGAGAGGGAGTTTGCTCTATGAGTCAAAAAGTAATGTAACTGCTCCAAAGCTTTTGGCAGTGATTGTACTTTTCAAATACTATTATTTTCTGTACTGTTTCCTTGCTGTTAGTCTAGCAACAACAAAAGAGCGAGTATGGGAAATAAACACAAGAATCTGGACTAACCATCTGCTTGAAACTATCTATGTAATCTATGGCTAAGCAAACAGGCGCTACCTTAAGAATTCCTACAGTGGGACGGATTTTTGATGTTTTGATATCAAAGCCTGGTTTCCATCATATCATAAGAGTCAGGAACTTGATGCCATTTGCTGTTTTCAATGAACTCGGAGTGAAGCAATTTTCAAATAATATTAACAGTTTGCACTTGGTAACTCGAACTCTTATGGGAAATCGAAATCTGTTCAAATTACCGAATGTCCCAATTATCGGGCAATGCTTCTATAGGACACCTGACTGTAGGGAAATGAAAATCCGTTAAAGTTAACGAATGTTCACACTGTCGGGTAGTCGAGTTATTGAATATCAACTGTACTTCGTTCCTTCATTTCTTATGATTATTAGGACATCTTGCCGTTCTATCACTTAGCAATTTATTCGATTAGTGAAGAAAATCAAATACCTCTTGGAGCTTCCATTCTCATCTAGGACTATCTTTGCTTCGTTTACAGCCCCAAAGTAGCTGAAAAACTCGGCAAGATCTTGTGCCATTGCCTAGAACGGTGGATGTTGAAAAGTATTAATACTGTGCACATTCTTAATCATCATTGTCGATAGTCCTGATCTAATGGCTACTCACATTTTGCAGACAAATATGAAGTAACTTGGGGATGCACGGTATTGAGATAAAACAGTAATGTAGTCAAAAGCATTTCAACGGAGGGGGAAGCTATATCCTACGTCTTAAAGTCTATCGATCATCATAGATCTGTTGCTTTCCTTCTCACATGTTTCCTTCGTAACAGGTTGAACTTTCAAAATCTGTTAGAGGACAGCGCAATAATTATGATATGTTACTACTGCTAGCAAATGTATACATCAAAAACAATGCTGCCAATTTTGAAAGGTTTGAAAGCATCATGGCAAGTGAGTGAATGTGAGGGAACAGGAGTAGTTTAAGATATAATACGCACCTTTGCAGGAAGGCACCCAACGAATATTCTGTTCGGGAAGTGTGTTCCGTATATTACAGTGGAATGATCTGCCTGAGACACAAAAGTGTTACTCCTCGTAATGAAATGATCAGTTATCTAAAGCCTCTAAATCATCATACGGAATAGAATTAAGGTCAAAGTCACTTGCAAATAAGATAAAAGAGAAACCAGATTTATATTGACTTACAATCTTGACCATTTTGAGTCAGCTGTAGGATTGTAGTGATAATAAATGAAACTCTTGTGTTTGGTAGCAAAACTGCACATTAACTAAAGTTAGAGTACTTGCATCAACTTTTATAGTTAGTGTTAAATCTCGTTCTCAACTCAACAGCATTTTCAAAAGATTTTAGAATGACCATAGAACTGTAAGTAAGCGATAGGCTAAATAGACCCGTTGAGAATTGAACTCAAAAGTTTTGACAACTTCTTTGAGTGAAAATAATAGCTTCACACATTGCCACTGCATTCTGCTTTCAATGTCAATATATGTAGCCTTTTGAAAAGCCCCCAAAGTTGTTGGCTTATTATGAGACAATTGTTTTCCATTTTAAGATTCCTCTCGCTCATCCAATCTGTCACATGTAGCCGTAAAAATCTTGCTAGTTCCGTTCAATTGCTAAAACCGGCCACCTTTACATTAATAAAGAGCTTTCACTTTTTCAAACATATTTTAGAAGCCGAAATGTAAAGCAGCTCGGTTTGAAAGTGTTTTCAATCACTTTTCTTTTTGCTACATCATCATCTAGCAATTCAAGCCATCATGCCACATTTTACAGCGGGATGTGCAAGGTGTGTCGGCATTTTTATGAGCAGGATCTAAGAAAGTTCAGAATTGCGCAATGAGCTGAAAGAAAATCGATTTTACAATGCGTTGCTGAACGCTTTCAGTTTTCTCCTTCTACAGTAACGCTCACACTGCTGCTTTTAACTTTGCTCAAGCTTATTAGGCCGTCAGCTACACGCTCGGAGGTGTCACCTCCGTTGCACACATTGCAAAGTTTTAACTGGGCTAAACCCAAATTGAGGGCATTTGAAATATTAAAATCTAAACCCGAGTTAGAGGTAGCTCAGGTCAGTAGTAGCATTGTAAGCACAACCTATGATGTGAAAGTATTGTACTTCGAGTCTCTTCCTATATGGACAAGATAATAGATGCTTTTTTATAAGAAAGTGGCTTAAAAGGACTACTGGACTAATCACAAAGTTAGGAAAGTTCAGAACTGGACTATTGAAACCGAAGAAAGTTGATACGACATAAACATTGACAATTCCAATGTTGCCTCAAGAAAGTGATCACTTTTAACTTTTATAGATTTCATATGGTAACCATGCATAACCAATGTATTATAGTGTTATACTTGTGTAGTGCCTGTCTGTCTGTGTAACACTGTAATGTTACGCAAGCTCGACTATTCTTGCTAAGAGAGTCTTGAGAAAGTTTCAGAACAGAAATCATGAAAACCTAAAAAGTTTCAGTACTGGGCCAAAAAACTCTCTTACTAAAAATCTCACACCACCTCTTTCATGTAATGTCACCACCTCTTTCATTTAATTTGTATATAATTCTTTTCTTAACCTATCTTTTGCAGTGCTATGTTTGTGTAGTGAATGTATATGCGTGTGTAGCACTGTAATGTTGCGAAAATTCAACCATTCTTGCGCGCATTCTTGCTTAGAAAGTCTTAAGAAAGATTTGAAACTGGTATTATGGTAAGTGCTAAGACAGTTCAAATACTGGGTCAAAAAAGATGCAGATATTGAATAATGGCATATTTTAACTGAGAAATTAGGGTAAAAGTGAGCAAAGCTAAGGAGCAATGAGTTTGCTAAGTAGAGAAAACTTTGATAAGAGCAGGTAAAAACTACGCTAAACTTTTATCTGGTTACGAGTTTGCTCAAAAAGATTTTTGGCAAGGCACTATAGAAGGAAATCAGTAGAATGTTACCAAGCCCAAAGTCATACTTAGCAAACTTCGAGACTTTTTCACTCTATCTTTGGCGCGTAAGATCACATTTGTCATTCAGAAAGCAATCTTTTGCAGATAATTCACCTACGTAATGATAATGAGCTCTATTTCGCTGCAATCACAGGTGGGTGTGTTGCCTAATTCTCGATCGGGATTCCTCAATATTCTCAAAGGAATCTATTTTGATTGCGATTCTGACATATTCCCGTGTATTCCCTGTAGAGTCTATAAAAAGGCAGTTATCGATTGTCAATAGAATTCAGGACGGTTTAACAGAAAAGCTTTATTTCTGAAACTACATTTAGTGCAATCGTGTATGTATTTCGTGAAAGCTTTATGTCTTCTGTCTAAAATCGGGTCGGGCGTTCAATTAGCATAAGGTCTAAGTGTACAATAGTGAAGTGACTTTACAACATAGCAATCAATGCATTATTGTCATATTGACTCGAATAGAACAGCGGTGAGCCATGCATTACCATTAAGGCCGATTTCCATTAGAGCTTTTTCTTATGCGCGGACGTAGCGGCCAGATCTCACCATGTGTACTTAAAATCAACTAGTCTTGATTTTGCATGTGCTTTGAGCGCCTGGAATTTGAGCTTCTTTCAAACTTCTGGCGCGCAAAGCGCATGCAAAACCCATGTCACTGTGCACACTCTGAGTTTGGGCGCTACGCCCGCGCGTACGAAAAAGCTCTAATGGAAATCGGCCTTTAACTATAACTTAATGACGTAGGCAAAGGCATTTGGTATCGCAATGCTCGAGCGACTGCAAGATTTTTGTACAGGTCTCTTATTAGTCTCATAAAATTCGAAGTCAAGTATCCTGGGTAATCTGACAATAGTCTTCCGCATATATTGACTGGATCGATTGAAAATCTTCCTATAAAGATTAGAGTTTGCCAACACTTCTTAGACATATTTTGTATGAAAAATATAGGCTAGACCTTGTGGCATCTCGTTGAACCTTGAATTGTGATACGCCTGCAACCTCTGCATATATATAGCTAATAAATGTAATGTAATGTTGTAGGACTTGGATTTGGTTGACATAAACTTTTAATGGGAATAGTGGTTGAAATCAAAATCACTTGTGGGAAATTGTGATTCATACCAATACATTAGCCACAGCAGAAAAAGTTATTTGATTGCAGCATGAAGTTAAACACGAAAAGCATTTTTGTAAATATGCTTCGACTTTGTCACTGTCCGAACTTTGAGCCATTATTGTTGTCGCACCTCAAGGAGCCGAAATAGCATCTGTAGAAACTGGCTACAAGGTAACTTTGAGCCCCTTTATGATTTGTGAATTGACTTCAGGACTGTCAGAGGACATTGACTTCTTTAGGGAGGTATCAATGGGAAGGACTACTAAGCCAAGTATTGATAACAAAAATGAAATGTAGTGATTCAAACCATGATAATAATAATGAAACTAGTAATAGTTGTCAATACTAAACAAAATGCCTGATTGGCATGACCCTGAAATTTGTTTGTCCACTTTGGGAGTATAAGATTAGACTTGCGTTCTATAGTATATATAGTCAACTCTCGCAAAGCGGACACTTCTATAAAGCGGACACCTCGTTGAGACAACACTTACTGGAATTCCCTGCCAAAGTCAATAGGAAATGCCGTACTCTCGTATTCTATAAGACGGACACCTCGTCAAGACGGACAGCGGGCATTACTTCTACAGTAAGTTATTATTAACATTATTATTAACTATTCTTTATACACGAAATCCCTTCAGCTAAATTACAACACAAAAATCAATATAGCAATATATACATGATAAAAGAAAAATTAAGAATATATACTTATTAACTGTGGGTACTGTTCTTCCAGGGAATCGTGTTTTTTAAAAAAAAGGAGGTAAAGGAATTGTCAAACTCTATAAAAAAATTTTTTTTCTGGACTTTTTTGTAAATTGATAGAGCAAGTGGAGCTCTCTAACTTCATTTGGAATGCTATTCCAAACTTTAAAACCGGTGTGATAAAAGCCTTTTTTTATCTTTTCTAAGTTGGTCTTTGGGATTTCTAATTTCCTACAGTTCCTGGTATTATAATTAGAGATTTCGTATTTTTGCCTGAATTTGCCCCATACACATTCCAGACAAAGTTTATTGTTGATTTTAAACACCATTACCGCCTTGTCAAGCTTGATGAGATTTTCAACTTTTAACCAGTATCCTTGCCATTTGCCTTTAATTCTTGCATGTTTCGTTATAGACAAGGCTCGGTCTTGGAAACGCTTCAGTGTGTGGAGTGTGGAGTGTGGTCCTATGTAGATTGCCCCAAACATCAGCATACCGACTATGACTTTCAACTAAGGCTTGATAAACAGAACATAATTTAGGTTGGGGAAGGATATTTTTAAGTTTTTTCAAGGATGAAAAACCAGCAGCAATCTTTCCTTTTAAGAGTTTAAAGTGGTCGTTCCAGTTTAGTTTTTCATCTATGATTAAACTGGAGTCCCAAACGCATAAAACACTTCAGAGATGCGGACACTAAAAAAATTAATTTTTGCTTGAAAACAATGATTTGAAGATGAATTTACGTCTTATTCTGGTGGCTCTTTTCGTTTTCGAGACTTTCGTTGTTGGAACTGACGGTGACCAATTTTGATACAAGCACTTGCAATTCACAAGTTCGTCAATACGAAGAAACACTAAGAGTCACATCGAAAGTGCAAAGAAATTTTCGTTGGGTGTGACAGGACTGACGATGACCCAGAAAACAAAGGAAAGACAGCCAAGTTCCCAACAATTCGTGTTGCTATTCAAGTGGTAGATGAATTGACGCAATTTACACAAAATAGTCTGGAGGACGAGGGGTTTGTCATATCTTTGAATTCAGTCTGCAGATTGCTTAAAGAAAGAATAATCCAGCATCTCAAGAAAAAAATATTAATGAATACCTTTTTGGGCTGATAATTTGCATCAACTGCGTATTTGTTGAGTCTGAGTCACATTTTATTTACTGTAAATCCTCGAATTAGCTCGCCTCGAATAAGCCCCTCTCTTGAATAAGCCCCCATGCTAGAACTTCAAATTATTAATAATCCCCCATCGAATAAGCTCCCATCCTAGGTGATGATGAAGACTGTGATAAAGAATAATGCTTAAATTTAGACTGTTCTTGTAATAGTATGGAGAAAAGAAGCTTTGGCAATGTCATATAATGTATAAACCCCCCCCCTCGGATAAGCCATTTCCTCGAATAAGCCCCCACCCAAAAGGCATCAAAAATAAATAAGCCGCCCGGGGGGGTAATTCGAGGATTTACGGTATTGAATTGATAAAAGTGCTTTTTGTATTTGAGCTCCTCCGCACTTAAAATAACCACAATTTTCTATAAAGCGGACACCTCGTTAAAGCGGACATTCCTTCAATGCCCCGAAGGTGTCCGCTTTAAAGTGAGTTGACTGTACTTCAAATGACGTGCTCAGTAAGATACATACTCCGGATACCATATACTGGGAAAAGAAGAAAACCAGATTATTCAAGAATACCAATTCCCACTGACACCAGAAATGTTTTACTCTCTTCGCAAACATAATGTAGTAGAGCAAATATGTGCAAGGATTGCCAGTTATGAGACAAGTTTCTACCCCAACTGTCTATCTGAGTGGAACAAACTTGATCCTGATATTAGACTATCACATACAATAAATGCATCTAAGAGTAGAGTATCATCATTTATCCGCCTTCAGCTAAGCCAATCTTTAGTGTTTATAATCCTAAAAATCTAGATCCTTACGCAATTACGTATCGGCCTCAGCAAACTTAATTTTCATTAGTTTGGGTAATAATCTTAAGGAATAAATAAATCCGATGTGCTAAATAAATGATGGCTTCGAGGATACGTAACACCTTTTGCTGCTCTGTCATTTATATGATGTACAAAACCATGATCTTCTCGGTACTGTCAATGTAATATTGCTTACAAAAGGCCTATCAAACCTTTCAAATGAAATGCTTCTTAGAGTTCTTCTGTATGGAGATGAGAGGTTATCAATTTATTCAAATTCACAAATTATTAAGGCGATCCTAACGTACATCCATGCATCACAACGCTTTTGATAGATCGATCCATTCCTCTTCGTGACCAATGAATCTCTACCATCTTGTGAAATTGTTCGTCTATAGATTTTTGTTTTGTGTCCTTTAGGCTATATGCTTGTGACAGAAGTCTGTTTCAAAATGGGAGTCGGGTGATGCCCGCAAACCAACCAACCTAAGCATTACTCATGCATAACCGAACTTATGAATTCTTTACTTTGTGTCGCCTGAAACCGATTTTGAAACTGATTTCAAGTTAAGTTAATTGTTAAAAATTCCATAGGATTTTTATGTAGTTCCATACTCCCTGTTGCACTTTTGCAGTATTTTTTATTGTAAATTGATTATGAGCACAACAAGACAGTTACGCTTCATTGGGCATTTGATCACAATGAAGGAAGTGGGAAAACTCACGAAAAGCTGACCTTAAATGGAAAGATTCCCGGAAAAAGAGCTAAAAGAAAGCAAAAATTTTTTCATCTTCAACAAATTGCGTTGCCAACACTCGATTTGATGAAAATGCTGAGGACAGAATTAAATGAGAAGAGTGTTGTCTTTAGGTCATGACTTTACGTTTAGGATCACAGATATGACAATTGATGATAATATGTTTATTGGTTCTTCGTAATTCACCATACAACTTAGCTTTCAATCGATATAGAGCATAAGCGATGAGACACCCCAGTCTTTCAGTCGGTCAGAATTTGGCGCATGCTATCTATATTTTCTCATATTCCATCCAAAGTTATAAGACAAAAGCATCAAAAGCTCTCCTTGCAGATACAATATCATTTAAACCTAAATAAGTTTGAAACTGAACTTTTTGAGGATTGATGCCATTATCAACAGCAGCCTGCACCCTTTTTGTCACATGTCAGTCGTTGCAGCTTACTCTCGCCACGCAAAATAGTAGTTAATTCACTATGACATGGTATGAGGTTGTTCTCTATCAAACATTTTAAGTATAGTCAATAGACATACTGAAATATCCATAAAGTTGACAAATTAAAAGAATCACAAGCAAATAGCTGGGAGAAATCAAATACCTCATTATCAACAACCGGACGTATTACATGCTTAATGGGCACTAATCCAAAAGAGATATTCGAGAACCAAGCAAGCCGAAGAAGCTGTTGTCTCATGGTTAATTATTCATGCCAACCTGGTAAACGTTTCTTATTCAGAATCCTACCAAGCCACTTTAAATCTGAAATCAACTAGTGAGATTATGACACTATTGTGCTGGGAACCAGAGATTTTAACCAGATGTGATAGGAATGACGTTGTTCATTATTTGTTTCTACTCAAACGTTGTTGTCGTAATGAGTAGGTGCACATTACGCAGGTGTTGAGCTATCGTAGTGCTTAATAGCTCGTGTGGTAGAGTTGTGAAGTAGAGTTCCTATGACTTAAAGAGTAATATATTAGGTGAAAAGGGTTTTGCATCAATGTTTCTTAAATATCTTGAAATTTCCAATAACAACAACGACCCAGATAGGGCAACTGTGCAACGATAAATAGAATATTCAAGTTCTGTGAAGTACTTATATACTTTGCTTGCATTTTCTTCCAGTTTAATGGAGAATTTTCTTGCAATAACAGTATTTCAACTTAACTTTTAAAATTCAACTTGCCTGTGTTTCTTAACTATTTCTAAACTTTTGCCTGATTTGAGCCTCATGTTTCTTATATATTTGTTTGTTATCAACAAAAACTGCATACGAAGATAATAAGAATGATTCGAGATTCAATTCGTAATAGACGGTAAAGAGAAGAAAAATGAATTACCTCTCCACACTGCTGTATGATTGCATTAACTTAAAAAGGCTCAATATTCTACATACAATATTGATTGTAGCGAATATATTGTATCTTGATTATTAACAGGTATATTATTTTCTCGTTCCCTTTTCTATCTGAAAGAGTTACCTAAAGAACCGAAATCTATGGTCAGCATTCCTTGTTGCACTTTGTCTTTGCTTTTACACAGATCACGAAGGCTTCACGTGTAATGACGACTGTTTTACACTGTTTAAAATATCCATCGCATGTTAGCTTGCAATGTTTTTTCCAGCTAGAAAACAAGCAGAGTGAGAGATTTAAAGCGAAAAGAATTCAGTCGTTCTTAATATATGCCACACCGTTGCAACAGTACTTCCATATTTTCTTTCCACCTATATTTACAACACAACCATTGCCTTGAAATTTTCGTCTCTGTGATTTAAACCAATAAACTCTTCACTTCAGCCATTTCATAGAGTTATTTCATTGTATAGAAAACAATTTCTTGTAGCAGAAAGTCTGCAAACAATTCTCTAACCCTAAAGTGGAAGAGTATTTTGTGACTTGCTTGTAAATGACGCTCACTTTCAGATTTAACCAATTTGTTCTCATTTATGCTCAAGCTGTAGAATATACCCTCTTCCATTGAACCGACCAAATTCCACTATCTATAGGCGTCCATCTGTAAATTGTAGAGGGTAAGGGTCTAATACACAAAGAAGGGTACACTAGAAATCTCTAGAAGAAGATATAACTTGAAATACTATGTTTCAGCTTTAGAAATAGTATAAATATTACAGGAATTTCCTAGTTCCGTTACTTCTAAAATATCTCAAAATAATAAAAAGTACAATTAGTGGCTTTAATATTTTTCAAGAAAGAGGAAACTTTCATCTTTTGCAGAAAAGGACAAGGCTCTAGATTCCAATACTCGACGTGCAGTTGAGTGCATGATATATAGTCTGTATTCATAAAACCTATTAGAAGTTTGACTGCTGATGGAACGAACCGGCACTAAAAATGGATGTATTCGAGCAAATTTGACTGAGTAATACTTGGGACAGAATAATATTTACAACAGAGTATTATTTGCTACAGAATAATACCTGGCTAAGTTCCGACCCATTTAATACTTACTTGAACGATCTTTTAATCTTGCTTCCCATTGCATTTGGCTTGTCTTCTAAGCAAATTCGGTTACATTGCTGAAGAACTCTATTGCAAGTTGATTTCCTCCTACCCTCCAGTAAACATCTATCCAAAATAATTGGACAGTGCCAAATGCATGGAAGTCCAGTAGCTCTCCTCTTTGATATCTTGTGCTCTGCACTTGTTGCGATTGTTGTAATCAATAAGATGAGACCAAATACGCTCAGCAAATACCTTACTGTGAAGCCCATGACACTTTAACAGATAATTCCCCTTAAAAAACATAAGGTAAAGGTATATCCTTTTGATAGTGTTTTGGGTGCCAAGAATTAGAATCAAAATCATTATTGTCAAGAAGAAACTAGGAGAAAAAGTACGCAATATGTCACTAAAGCCTAGATTGCTTCCTTCTAAGTTGTCCTTTATCAATGGTCCTGTACAACCTCGTGCGTGTTGCACTTTACTCCAAGAAACAATAATCAAGTTTGAGGCAAATAGGCAAGTATTTAAGATAACTTCATAGATAAGCCACATCTATAGCTGAGAAATATCTTTACTAAGCCCAAAAATTAAAATATTCAATTCGAGAAGTCCCTCTGCATCTCCATCTGGTTATTGAGATCTAGTCGAAAACTCTAAAGAACAATATGTACGGCAAGATAACGTGTTGGATGCAATAGGCTTCTTTGGAGCCCGTAAATAGCAATGCACTTTTCAAAATTTGCTTACCTGTGACTGTATGTGTGTGTCTCCTCTGAGTATTCTTCAACAAAGCCCCGTCAGTCTGTGCCCATTTCGTTAAATAGCCTTAGTCATGATTTGCAATAATGCCATGATCACCTGCGCATGGCCATTAAGATCATGTGCAAAGCAATCACGTTAAGCATACGGAAAGCTCCCACAAGAAACAAGTAACACTGATTTTCGTAGGTGGCGTAATCGCTGTAATGATCATCCATAAAACATGAGGGCACCGATTCAAACTGAGAATATTTACAAACTAACTTCGCGCGTGTAAGGGAAAATGGCCACATGTACGATAAATCTTCGCGTTTTATCTCTAGCCCACACAAATAAGCATTCAGCGCGATTTATCAATAGATTTTGGGGATATATTTTCTCAAGCCTACACTTGAAGTGACGCTAATGAAATAAAAGGATATTTTAGTGAGTGCTTTTGATTGTGAGTGCACACGTACGAATCTCACAGGTTACAATGAGATGCGGGAGTTTAGCGTATATAAGCACGTTGCTGTGTTAAAAATTTCTTACAAACCCTCTCGATCGCCTTGGTATTACGAACAGATCGATGACTAAGTTCTAAGTCTACAAATAGGTCGAAATACTGAATCAATCTTCTCAGCATTATCACTAAAGATATCTTAAATATCAGTATTGATTACCATTAACGCGTAAATCACGATTGCAGACAACAACTCGCAATAATAGGAGTTTAAAATCGTCGAGAGCATGTAAATAATGCCCGTGCTGTATTCAAAAGTCCGAGAGATGATCTGCATGGGCAAATGCTGAAGGTAATGGGAATCTGCTTCTTCACTTTGTGCAAAGAACATAGTTATTTATGAATGGCAGTTATATAGTCTTCAAAAGGCTTTGCTGTCAGTACATTCAGTCACTGGGGTGCTGAAGGGTCTTTGACTGGGGGGCAAGGCGTGTACCAAAAAAATTAACCGGCAGGTTTCGAGCAAGACACTATAATTGCCGACGAGCCATAATGGGTGTGTGAACTTTTACCGATTAGTCAACAAATTACCGATGGCTTCTGTGTAAAGTGGGGGATGTTGCAATGGTTTTCGAGTAACCAATTGCATCAGGTGATCATTGAGAAAGAAAGACGTCTCTTTACTCAAAAATCATTTATATGACTCGTCTTGAATCATGACACCAACTACTCAAATCTACAACTACACTCGTTTATATACAGGAAATGATTGGCACGACAGGTTGGTTGCGAGGCCAGATAATAATAGACGATAATGCTGCTGTAAAAGTGATATCCCACAGCCCTACGTCAGCACACCTTTGCTTTCAGTATATTGTAAAACTGCAAGTTTTTGCTTAGATTTATTGGAACAAATTTCTGCGGTAAGTAAGAGTACACGTAACCATTCGCTGATTTTGGTCTGTGTCCTTAGCCATTTCATCGCCTTAGTATACTGACTTTCAATGAGTAGGAATCTCAATACAACGCGCTACATTTATCCTGACGCCTCTTTGTTTGCTTACAACGTGATGTTACTGTTGCTTCAGCGACTGACTCCTATCTAAAATTTGACACAAAATTAACAAGGCCACAATGGTCATTAATAACAATGGTTTTAACTTGGGTTCGAATGTCCCTAAAGGCTCGGTGAGTCGGCTCTATACCTTTTCGAAGCTGTAAATTTGTGCTCTAATAAACCATACATACAGCAGAGTTTATTAGAGCTCTCAGGCATTTGGCGAGTAAATTTTACCAACATCAATTTTTTCTTCAAAAAATTCTATTTGTGATTCAACGATTGACTTGCAGTAACTGCATATCGAGAGAGAATCAAGGCAACCATCAACAATCCCAGGCAAAAGTGTTGCATTTAAAAGGTGGAACAGATTGGTCGGAAATAATATAGACCGAGCAAGCTTTATTTAGGATATCCATCGTATTTAATGCATTCATCGTTTGCCATTCTTCGGCTATTGGCTGCCACACCCATCTATATTATTGTTCTTATACCGATAGTTGACGCTGCATGAGGTATCTTTACCATGCTTTGGGGGCTGTTTATATGACCCCAGGCCGGCTCTATCTCATCCATGCGACACCTTACTCACCCTAGATACAAACTCAGTGTCTTTATGAGTCCGGGTCGGCTCTATCTCACCCATGTGACTGCTCACTCATCCGAAATTCAGACTCAGTGTCTTTATGAGCCCGGACTGGCTCTATCTCATCCACGTGACACCTCACTCACCCTAGATACAAACTCAGTGTCTTTATGAGCCCGGACTGGCTCTATCTCATCCACGTGACACCTCACTCACCCTAGATACAAACTCAGTGTCTTTATGAGCCTGGACTGGCTCTATCTCATCCACGTGACAGCTCACTCACCCAAAATTCAAACTCAGTGTTTATAAGAGCACGGACCAGCTACGATGAGATTAAATCTCCCACCCCACACCTTGGTGAGATCTCAACTAATGGGCACAAAATTTTTCATATGAACTCACAAAAGGCTGGGATTGATTTTCAGATTCTTCTCTTACCCATTTGAGTTGAAGAATAACGTAGTTCCGAAGCCATGTTTGACCAGCTGACATGGAGCCAGCCCAGGATAGTATAAAGAAGCTGTCAAGAATTCTAGTACTCGAATAGGATGGGTTATAAAATCAAGGCAGATATTGATTACATAAGTCCTAGGTAACCATCATGTATCTAGCAGAACATCTCTATAGTTACACTTTCCATACAGAAGCTTTTTGCACTGTTATCAGTCTTGTGCGAATAATGTTGCTACTTACGAATAAGTCAACTATTTACAAAAACGAAATCTTTACTACATACAACAAAATTAATTAGCTACACGTTTTGCAGGTGCATTCTTTTCCATCCCAGTGGTTGTTCCTCTTCTTGAAATGACCTGGACTCATGATCCGTTGTAATTTCTGAGATAGGTGATCGTAAATGGCATCATTACAATCATCATAATCACAATTAGTATCAGAAGCTATTATTGGCAATAATTTAATCGTCGTCCTCAAAGCCAACAAAATCATCATCATCATCTTCTTCTTCTTCTTCTTCTTCTTCATCATCATCATAATCATCGTTGTCATCGTCGTTTCGTTATTGTCGCCATCATCTGCATCACCACAATCACCAAAATCATATCATCATATACATGATCAAAATTGAAACGATAATTTATCATTATTACGACTACCATCATCATCATCATCATCATCATCATCATCATCATCATCATCATCATCATCATCATCATCATCATCATCATCATCATCATCATCATCATCATCATCATCATCATCATCATCATCATCATCATCATCATCATCATCATCATCATCATCATCATCATCATCATCATCTGTCTTTTTCCTGTACGCCCCTTACGGGGCCTAGGCTGACCCTGGGGTCAGTGTCGCCTTCAAATTGTTTAGAAGAGGTGATTGAGTCGGCTACACTCAATCCACTCTGTTACCTCAACAGTTACTTATCAGAACTGCAGCCTGAAGCTGCTGTGCCTGACTTTCACTGAAGGGGCCTGGTTGGACAGTTTGCCACAGGTCGTCAACATCTGCCCCAATTCTGAATCTTCGCGAAATGAATCGCTATCAACTGAAGGGCAGTGTCTCTCTGTGCCCGCTTGCCACCACGAGGAGGTCTCCAACCATGGGCTAGCATCATCATCATCATCATCATCATCATCATCATCATCATCATCATCATCATCATCATCATCATCATCATCATCATCATCATCATCATCATCGCTGTCATTATAATCGTCATTAGTACCTAAGGCTTTCATTCGGTTTATTGTTTCGCATCAACATTCTTATCGCTACATTATTCTGGATTATCCTACATAATACTAAAAGATATACACACTATAAAATCCATCAATGTTGTATTCTGGGTTATCATGATTCATTACCCCATTGCTAAAGCAGCAGTAAGAATTCAGTTCAATTGGAATGCAATTCAATTTCAATTCAATTCAAATTCAATTTCAATTCAATTAAATTTCAATTCAATTTCAATTCAACTCAAATAGATAAATTAAATTCTACTACAAGATCGTGTCACAAAATAAATTTCAAATGAATAGTATAAAGAAGTAGGATTCTTGAGGAGAATCCTTCACAGTAGATTAACAAACGAGGTAAGAGATCCTCCTTGTGCTATTAGGAATCGTAAGGTTAATATGAATTTGGTACCTAAAAGAATCATAATGTGTCAAGATTTTGATCTACTGTACATTCACATGGCATTTTACAAATTAAGTTTTAGATCTATTTTGAATAAAAACTTTTAGGTAGGGTTCCTAAACTTTTAAGGCAACTCATTCCAGAGTCTTGTTCCGTGTATCGAGGTGATTGTCGTGTTTGGTATAAATGACTCGAAGAATTTAGTAATCGAAAGTAGTAGAGAAGAGCGGTGCTAGCTTATTTAATCATCCGAAAACAAACGTTAAAAGCCAAATTGTAAATACCGTCTTTTATGTTCATAGTTCAGAATTCTTACAGATCCTAACATAACCACGTGTTAGCTTATCAGACGACCATTCCCATTATCAATTTTTAGACCGCGTACATCCAGGGTTGCCAGTTTTGATTTGTCAAATCCAAGTTGGAGACATCTGGCTGCTCAAGACTTGCTTGGCTTGCAAAATATCGTGTGAATTTGATTATACATTTGATTTTATTTTGGATCTATAAGAAAAAATCCCGGTTTGAAAGTTTCCTGTAGAAACAAGCTCTGTATTCAAACATTCAGAACTGATAATGGAGAAGAAGTTTCGAAACACATTGAAACATTGACTCGATTTGGTTATAAAATCGATTTCATTGTTCTGTAACCTCTTTTTGAAAGTTGAATTCACCTAGATTTTTCCATTCATACTTTGGCTTCAACAAGCTTTATGACCCAGTAACTCTGCTTGTAATCCCCTTCTATATGATAAGCAATGGTGTTCAGATAACAGATTACCATTTCGTACTCTATCCCAGTTACAGTGCAAACAGATGAAATCCTCTCAAGAGTGAAAATGCGCTATTTCACTTCATAAAATGGCGCGTCTTTCCACTGAAGACGTAATAGAAGTTGTCCTGTTTGGGTTATGAACAGATATTATTTGATTAAATATTTTATGTTCTCCATACGCGATGAATGAATAAGTAACGAGCATTTCTATCAAATTCTCCATTCCTTCTGCTATCTCTCTCTCACTCTTTCTCTACAATTGATTGTAAATTCATGTTTGAACATTCACCGTTTTTCAAAGGTTTATTTTCTTATTTCTTGAGAATCGAGTAGAAACTGGGGGGCACGTGCCATTATGCAAACTCTGATTAAAGTGAAGGGTGGGGAAAAGCTGATGTTTACTCCTCAGAGAATTATCCTTTCATAGAAAATCTCTGAAATGCAATATCTCCCATTTCATTTGTATCTACCAGGAAGGCTGTCAACAACAGATAGATTTAATTTGCAATGCCTGGATAACGGACCACACATGGCTATACGCCTGGCCGTTGTTTGGATTAGACAGCCCTGCTCTACTTAATTTGACATGGAGACATCTCGCTTTTTTATTTCATTTTCATAACTTAACTAAGCACTGTATAGCTTTAACTTCATTAATGAAGCTATTCCAGAGTAGACTTCCTTTAAATTTCAACGCGTTAGTACCAAAATCTCTGACCTGGCAGGTGGAAGCTCACAAAACAGCTTAGTTCTTAAATCATAATCGACGAGAAGAAATCTTATATAGTCTTTCAACTACTTGTGAGTTACAGCATAACCGCCAAATGTTTGATAACCCTGTGAAGTCTATTTTCTTCCAACCTAATTGACCAGTCTTCATACAGGATTCTGACCACACATGCTAAGACTAGGCCCATTTTGCACGATGATTGGTTAATTACGTTGGGGGGGGGGGGGGAGTGGACCTGACAGGGCACTTGAACATCTGGCGGTTATGCTGTGGGTTACTGGAAGTTCATCTGTGAATAGCCTATTGGCACCACATAAATTTCAATATCACACAAAAAGTGGTCTAAACATTCTTTACCATACTGAAAGCACTTTTACGCTCAACTCACCAGAGCATAACACGACCGAATAACGACCGAAACGTGACTCGAAATATTTAAAACCAGGTGTAGATTTTCTTACAGGGAAAGCAAAATCATCTTTTCATTTAAGTTTTTTTGAATCTGTCCGCATAAAGACTCAAAACCCGGTATCACTTAATTAAACTTCAATTAAACTACTCTTCAGTAATAAATAATATTTTCCGATTGCTAATTTTTAAACTATTGTCCAGTATTATTTTTAGAAATTTTCCAAATTCCCATCTGTTCCACTCCCCCTTTATTCGGTACTGAAGAATAGGCCCTCTGGTCATTTAGGTACCGCATTTTGGTTCACCTTTCGCCGCTATTCGACATTTCATATTCCGCTGTGTGTCGGGCGAATAACGTGCTTTAAAGACATTTAGTATACTAAAGAATTTTCCCCTCTTTCATGTGATGATTGTGAGTCTGAAAAGCCTGTATTTCCACACGCTCCTAACATGCACATTTTGCTTCAAATTTAGATATGAGGCGATTTCATATCTAAAATACCTTTCTGACTTTCTGCCACAACAGAAGATCTGCAGTTGCAGTTCTTCTGTATAGATAGAAAGTTGCCCATTAGTTTCTTAACAGTCTAGCACGGTGTTATGGCACACAAAGGAGATCTGTCGAACAACAAGAGCATCGAAGCAGCAATGGATTCTCCTTTTAATTAAAAGCCTGCAAACATTGAATTCACTTGTATATTCTGCAGTATAACTTGATAAAGAAAAGCGCAAGCAATAGTAAACAGTATTAGAGTGTGAGCAAATTCGCCTGCTAACTCTTATCAATCTGTGTTTTTTATGTACAGAAATCGTGAACAAATGTACTAACCATGGTGACCATGGTGACAGAGCTCAAGACTCACTACAGGGAAACAACGCGTAACAAAATAAGTTGGTTTTAATGTTATAAGTCATTATTCCACAGTAGGCCACATGGATGGATAGTCAATGGATTACCATAGAAATAGGAGACTCCTATTTTTCTGATGGGCTGCACACTCTTGGAATTCTGCTTGATAGGCAGCAATAATTAACGATATTTGCCGAGGAGTTGAATAGAACTGGAGTCGTAATACAAGCACAGCGGCACTTGGGACAGGGGGGCAATGAAGAGGGGCGTGGTGGGTACAACCACCTTTGTTAATTTCAGGAGAATATTCGAAGAGGCTCAGCTCCACAAACGTTTTTGAAGGAATCCTGATAACCATCTTACGCCAAAAGTGTGTGTGTGTGTGTGTGTGTGTGTGCGTGTGTGTGTGTGTGTGTGTGTGTGTGTGTGTGTGTGTGTATGTGTGTGTGTGATGGGGGGGGGGGGGGAAAATCCCACTTCATACCTCTTCGTGGCCACCCGCTGGACACACTATTAGTTTCCCAGGTATGCATTCGTGCTGTCACAGGCAGGCTGAGTTTCAAAAGTAAACTTGAAAAATTTGTTTTTGCGACAAAATTTTTAATTGAACTGGAACAAAATACAAGCAACAGCTGTCTCTCAAAGGTTTTTATATGGTACTTCAAGTCTCGTCTCATAGCTGTCTTGTTGCTATAGGAAATTTCAAGAATTTTAAGAAACACTTAAGAATCATGTAAAGGTGTATTTAACAGAACTGTTAAGAAAGAACCAGGCTGAAGGGAGAAAGTTTGTTTCAGATATTTAAAAGCCTGTATTGAAAGACGTCTTCTTCTTGTAATGCCCTATCACAGTTCATGAAGTTGGCGATCATGAGCTTACCTTCTAAAGCTGTTTTTCGGTTTCCTAGATGTTCTTGGAAATCGCACAGGTCGAGTAGTATTGGTGAAAACTCCTAAGTAGAATCAGCCTGAGTAGAATGTTTAACTGAGACTTTGAAAGCCATTCACGGTCATGTGATCTCTAGATACAAACACGGCGCTGCTAGGGGACATGCCCCCCAGCTTTCTCCATGATTGCTTTTCTAATTCATTCAGTTCGAGTAAAACGGACGGCTTGAGGATGTGGGAGGCTTCCAGCAGGGTAGAATTCACGGTCTTACGATATCACTGTATTTGTCACCCACTTGTACTTTATACCACAGGACGTGGTTCAAAAGGCGTGGTCCAGCAACTCCCCCCATTCTGTGGTTGGTGCTTTCCCTAAACTATGTGAATAAGCTCATTAAAAGTTAAATTACAAGCAGGCGATGACGATAAACACTCCATATACGATATATAAGTTATTCTCTGTCTGCCTTTAGCTCTCTTTCCAGCTATTTTTCCTACATTTAGTTTCTTCAATGCTTTCGTCTCTGATGATATTACTGGCAAAATATAACTGCCTTGTCTTACTATCTTTACGATATCAATAATAATTCTTCAGTACACCTAGCTAAAATCAACATTCTTCACTCTTAGAAACACCTCAGTTCCATTGCTTCTAACTCCATTTTATAGCAAATGTACCTTAGTTCGTGTTTTAGCACCCTGTTTATCCCTGCAATTATTGATCTGTCCATTCGAGCCCCCACCAAAAATATTGCTCCGTTGCCCCTATCTGACCAAATCTGATCAGGAAGTAATTTGCATAATTGGTGTCATGCTGCTTAAGCTGGAGTGGGGTAATTGCTACGGGAGGCAGATGACTTGGATTAACTATATGGAGGAACAAAGCATAAGTAAACAAACATTTACTCTCTACTTGAAGTATGATCGAGAGTGAAATTATCAGTTTGTTGTGGTTATCACCTTTATTCGAGCGTTCACTACATTGAGGCTCTGCAATGACTTCCTAATTGCATATTGTTCACCGTTTATCTGTAGGCGTTGATTGTTGGTCAAATGACTAACTGCACACTTAGCGGCTTGCTGCAGCTGTAGACGCCAGCCAGTAGCCATAAGGCTGGTAAGAGAGCAACTAAGAAAAAATGGGTTGTACGCTTTCAAATAGCTTGGAGAATACTAAGATGACAAAAGCGCAGTACCGCAGAGGTTATTTCTTATGATTTGTATTTGCATAGCTTTTGTTGTTTCTGTATGATTCTATCTACAATTTACATAGAAATCTCTGCTTCAAGCCTGGCTTAAGATTAATTGTACATTTGTATACACCTTTTAGTTTTCCGTGTTGTTAAACGTATCAAAAAGCATCTATATCCTCGATAAAGCATTGCGAGAAAATCGTGTACTGGTTGTCCTTTAGTGAATGAAAAAATATATGCCCCTTGCGCGAAAGAGATTTGAGGTAGTTTGTATAATGGTTGGAAAGCAAAGGGCGCAGAGCACTTTGGGGAAACTAAACAAATTCGTCACACTGCATTGCGTTACTGATAGAGAAACTGTTATCATAGCCAGCAATAAATTTGATAATTACCTTTAGGATCCGAATAGGGATTTTTGCGGTGCAAAGCCGGTCAGAAATTGGTTGGGGGTAAGTAAAAGATGTATTTGGTAAACATTGGCCTTCTCAGTGGGCATTTTGAATCAAAATATATCTAAAACGCACGGAAGTTCAGAAGACTTATTTCCTCACTATATTGTGAAAATACTGTAGGTTTGCCCTAATTGCCTCATCTAGAGTTTATAAATGTAGATATATTTTGTTTTATTGGGGCATGCGGAAACCTTTGTTGACTACTCGTTTTGATGAGTACACTTGTTTATATGTGAAACGTGATTTATAAGAAAGTAGTATTCGACTGCGCAAAAAATTAAGAAAGTCTAATACTGGGTTTCTGAGACCAAAGAAAGTCTATAAGTTCATATGCATGTAACATTCCAATTTTCACGAAAGCCCGCCGTCTAACTTGCTTATTTGTACAGATTCCCCGAGTTTACCTATGAAACCCAGTGTTATGCTTGTGGCATGCCAGTCTGCCTGTGTACCATCGTAGTGGTATGCAATCTCAAGCATTGAAGAAAGTCTTTAGATTGTATCAGTACTGGCCCAGAAAACTATCTTCTAACAGAAATGTGTATTAGGTACTATTGACTTCTTGAGATTGAGATGTGCCATTTTGTAAACTAAGCAGCAGGTAGTTTTCTTGTTACAGAAATCAACATTATTTTCACGTATGTAGATTTCTTTTTTACTCCTAGACAAAGTAACATCTATTCATAAATTGTTGGTTGCATATATTGAGAGGAAGTCTACTAAATATTGATAAATTTTGATATTGTAACCTCTAAGATTTAGATCCTGGGTGGACCATCTTGTAGCACCAAACATTGTCTCCAGAGTATAGCACAAGTTCCTCAGTTTTCTTGCATTGTGTTGATGTCTTTACATGGAATCCAGTATTAAGTGACAGAAATCAGCTTCTTTGTGAATGTTTTCTAGGAATAAGTTAGACATAAATTAAATAGCATAGTTTACAATTTTCCAACCTATTTATTCAATAACCATCATGCTCCTCAGACTGCTTGAACTATATTAGTAAATTGAAGTTAGTGTGATTCAGAGTGATATATACTCCTTACCTAGCCTCATTCTTTACTCTGTTTAGCTTGAGTTATAATACATAATCAAGACAGGCTCTTTTTATTTACCTCATATCCTTGTTTTACCAAGGTAGCTAATAGTTTGAATGTCCTGACAATCCAGCTTCAATGGTCCAATGATTTTGCTTTATCCTTATTCCTCTTCTCAGACCACCAAAGTAAGTCCTTAATTGTGATAAGATATTTCATTCCCCTTTCAAATGAGCAAATATGCTAGTATCTTGAGTTCTTAACTTTGTAGTGTGAACCACCCTTTATTGTTGCACTATGTATATTTTCTATCAATTGCATTTAACTTCTATATAGATTTGAAAAGTCTAAGGGAAATTTCAGGTGTTGTCTTGGGTGGGGTTACAGAAGTAACTTATAGCACTGACCCCCATCTTAACTTTTTAGGATGGCATGCCTTCCTAAAGTGTATGTGTTGATGATGCACCCATAAGTTGCAGTTATTTGTTCTCATGAACTATACCTGTTCTTAGTAGTATGGGAACCACCAGCTCTGTGAATATTTAATCAATACACCTTATGGTGTCTTTTAGCATACAAGTATGTAGGAAAATCCCCTAAGATCAGTCTTAAATTGTCTCTGTATGCTACTTCAGTGTGAAATTATGTCTCCATCTGATTGCAATGCTCCTGTGAGTTAATTCCCAACAATTGAAAGTTTGTTGGCAGATTCCATGGCACATCTGCCAGTGTTATAAAGAACTAATGAGGAGTATGAATCATGGAATAACAAACTACAGATACTGGGTTTACAGATTCATTTTGGAACCTTTTTGCCTTCTATTGTTGAGTTTGGTGAATTGTTTTTAGACATTTGTTTGCCTCCCATATTTGTTCTATAATTGTCATCATGTTTTCAATTCTAGCTCTAAATTCATCAGTTATAATACAGAAGTGGTTTCGACGTTACAAGGCCCGACTGGAAGCAAGAAGACGCTGTACATGGAAGATTTTTGAAGGCATAGAGTATTCAGAGGAGCAGGATCAACTCAATGTACATATCCTTGCTTAATGTCTAATCATACAAAACTGCTTTTGATTTTACAAAGGGATTAGCCCCCCCCCCCAGATACCTATCATGTAGACCTATGTTCTGTTTTCTTCACCAACACTTCTTTTTATTTCAAATGTTTTCTTTCATATTATGACAACTTGAGGGATCATATTAAATGAAATAAGTGTATGAATCTGATAGTGACAAGAAATGGTGGAATTGAGCCACTTTTATCCTGGTGATTTTAGCAAGTATGAAACCACTTGCTATAGCATCACATTACCGTATTAAAGGCCAATCAATGTCCAGACAAAAGGGGCCGAGGGTTTTCTTAGGAATATAATAAATGTGTTTACAAGATTTTGTTACTGCATAATCAGCTGATTGCTTCATCATAAGAGTTTCTGGTTGCCATCATGATACAGTCAGTGCAGATCCTTTTATCTTGCAATCCTGATAAATCAATGTGTTTCTACACTTGCCTTGGTATTCCACAGTCCAGATTAATCTTATGTTGTTTTTTACAGCTATATAACTTCTTCAATGAAATGGTTGAACAGGTGAATAAAGGTTTGTAGCCTAGGATATTTAACTTGCAGCCACATCTATATATTGTTTTGTATCAAGTGTATATTGAAGCCAGTGTTTTGTGCCAAGTGACATATAAGACTTGACTGATCAGATTTTTTGACATCAAATGGGCATGTACATATAATGGGAAAGTATTTTCCCTTATCAGCATTAGTGCTAAGTAAGAGTGGTACCAGCCACCACAGACTGGAGAGCATCCACAGGCAAAGACCTTTTATGGACCACGCCCTCTACTGACAATGCGATGTAATTCAGCAGAATACAATAAAAACTGTGACTCAATGCCCAGTCAACTAATATGAACACACTTTTTCTGCCAAAATCATATAGAAAATAGAAAAGTTAATGAAAGATAACCAGTAACAGTGGACTGCATTAGTTTCTGTCTTTTTATAGGTTTGTACTTTTGGGTGCTTAGTAGAAGGGGAATGTTAGAAAGTGTTCAGGTTTTGATCCTTCCATCGGCTTTGCCCCAAAATATTTTCAGTCGCTGGCTATGTACCTGTGTTCCAGTAGGAAATATCTCAGTTGTCAAATACCATTATTCTTGTTACTTCTGACAGGCCCCTACCATATTAAAAGAAGATTTTTCACATCCCTTTCTGTTCCTTTATTTCTAGATGATCAAATGTCTCATTTTCGAGAAGTCCTGGTTAATGGCGAAACAACTTTTGACTCTTCTGCAGTGTCAGACTCTGCCTATATTTTAGAAGATATAGATAACAGTGATGTTTCAATGACATATTCTGGACCACATGTTTCAATGCCACTTACATTAGAACAAGTTCAAGAGATCCTGGATCATTTCAAGGATGGAGAGGTAAGTTAACAGGAGTTTTTCTCTATTTGTATCCTGTCAGTGTGATCCGTGAAGATACTATGGGGTCTTTCTAAGTGCTGGTAGCAAGTTTTGTTCTTAGTACAATTTGCCACTCCAATTGAAAACCGTATTTTTAGAGCCTGTCTCCGTCACGGGAAGTCACTGTTTTGGTGTAAAGTAGGTTACTATTTCACGTCGAAATCATTGGAAAAATGGAATATATATATATATATTATATATATTTCTTTGACAGTAGTAGTCGTAGACAGGAAGTTATAGTCATGTTTGTAACATGCATTTTCATTTGGGACATTTTGTCTGATTTGACCCAGTCTTTTGCATAGCAAGTACAAGATCGTGGTGTGCTTTCAAGGAACTGTAGATCAACCTATTTGACAAAATTATACTTTAGTTCCTAAATCTAGTATAATTGACATCAATAGACAGATATTTGACTTTCTGTTGTCTAGAATACAGCATGATATTCCATTTCTGTTGAAATTTTTGTCGTATTCTGTGGAAAAACTGTCATTTTGTAATGTTTTGTCGAAGTTTTGTGAGAAGCAGTCATTTGCCATCTTTTTTGTATAATCTTTTGAAATATATGCAGTCATTTGCATAGTTTTTGTCTTATTCATTACCACAACAGTCATGCACAAAGTTTTTGTTGAGTTTATGCAAAAGCAGTCATGCAAAAGTTCTTCTCTCAATCTCTGAAGAAACAGTCGTTCACAATTTTTTGTTGCAATCTTAACAAAGGCAGCATTCACAAATTTTGTCGTAATCTTTTCACAAAGACAGTCATCTAAAGATTTTGTTGTTGTAATCTCTACAAAGACAATCGTTTAAGCATATTTTACCGTAAACTTTGCAAAGAAAAGCTCACCTAGATTCAGAGAGAATTAAGAGTACAATGTTCTTCAGCTTTTAGATGCCAAGTACGTCAAGCTTATTCTCTGGGAAGCGACAAAGAGAATAAAACAATTGCCAAACATTTTGAATGTAAATATAGGCATTTCCAAACAGATAACAGTATGCGGTAAGTGTTAGGCATTCTTAAGCTTAATTTGATTTTTATACTGGTTCAGTACTTTTTTGTGCTGCTCAATTATATATAGATATATTTCTAATGCGTATGCTATATACGTGTTGTGTGTGTGTGTGTGTGTGTGTGTGTGTGTGTGTGTGTGTGTTGTGCGTGTGTATTTATGTGTGTATTTGTGTGTGTTGTATGTGTGGTTGTGTCTCTGTGCTTGTGTCCTTTTGGTTGTGCATGTGTGTTTGTGCTCGCGTGACAATAGCATTAATTTCTGATGTTCTCAATCTTATGGGATTTCTTTATGATATCCTTTCTGTCGTTGTATGTAGACATCCTTATAACTCAATATCCTGCAGTTATGATCACAGTTAATTGTGGATTTTGTTGCATTTTGAAAGTTAAGTCAGTTGAGATTTAGAAGTTATAATTTAAGCAGGATTTTCTCAGTGTTTGTCGAATCTGTGTAGACCTACATTACTGGAATATCAAATTTTACCATAAATCTATAACGTATGGTATCATAATAACTATTTGTTTTTTTGTTTTATATTTAAGCTACTTATAAGCTGTATACTGTATACTATGTGAGCGATTCAGTAAAACATAGTCGCATAACTTTTACTGTAGACAATAGCCTTGTTGAATGGATGTCAGCAGTTTTTCCCTCCGACTTTTGATGGCAGGAATCATTAAGAATCTTGAATAGACATTAGGATGAATCTTCAGTGAAAGATGTCAGGATTGTTACTACTGCTAGTATTGTATCGAATTGCTGGAATGCTCATTAGCAATTTATGTTTTCCTTCTGTGCTTAGAATGGTGAGAGAAGCATTTTAATGCCACCGTATGTAATAATGTGTTTGATCGTAATGGTAAAGGTTGTTTAATTGCGGCAAGTTTTGCTTATGCGCTAGAATCATTAACAACTTCATGAAAAATTTCATTTCTTTTTAATAGTATGATTACATTTAATATCACCAGAAGTCTCACCTGAGCATATAGGACAGCAAAGATGATACAGCCCTCAGACAGCGCACTTAAAAACTTTAGAAGTATGCGTTCGACTGCACAAGCAAACATGCATCATCAGAGGAAAACCTTTCATGAATCTGATGACTTCTGCTTGTTTGTGCCCGCGACGAATGCACATGTAAAATTTTAAGAGAGCTGTAACATCCTTGCTGTCTTCTCTGCCACAACGGTGCTCCTGGTGATGTTTATCGTTGTAACCAGTATCTTTATAAGTATTCGGTTGTTCAGTCTGAATTTTCTTTATAAATACATACGTTTCTAGTTAAAGTCAGATATTGACTAGTATCGATTTTACTTTTATTATTATCTGTTATTATTAATTTATTTACGGTAGGTAAACACACAATAGCTACAACAGAAGCTAAGTTACGGCTACTATCTAATAAAGTAAATAGAAATTAAAGAAAAGTACCATAATACAAAGTATTCAACCAGAGATACATGTACAGATATTTACAATATTTACAGTGTTTAAGTATCTTCCATGTTTTTTAGTATACTTGTTTTTGAGACAATGAATTATTATCCAAACTGAAACGGCCAATAACCAAAAAATGCTCGGAATTAATATCTATTAAATATTTGTGAGTTTTGAAATAAGGTGGAAACTCTGTCTTCCTTAAAAAGCAGCAAATTTTTCCTAATTATCTTGTTTTTAAGATGAATAGCACTGTTAATTTTGCCTGCTTTTTTGGTTTGCTCGCTGGATTAGTATTTATAAAAGCCATTGTTCTTTAAAAGGTTTATCCACTTTAAATGTTCATTAAATTTAAATGATTTCTACATATTTTGCTTTGAGTTTTTAGCTGTCTGCACCTCATGTGTAAACAGTTAGTGATCTTTTACAAGTTGTTCGTTTAGTTTTGACTCCTCTATTTTGGTAGGTGACATTCACGGGAAGCTTGATGATTTGTTAATTGTATTTCACAAGGTGGTTTCATTAATCTTTTATACATTTACATTTCTTCAATCATTTTCAATTGTGTCTACAGCGACCTTTTGATATATCTTATAGCTATAGCGAGCGGAGATCCTCCTTCCATCCCACTTCACTATTCTTTGATTAATCCCACCTGTCCTTTGCTCCGTATGGCATATTTCTCTAGGTGTTTGAGTGCTCACCTACTTTGCCAAAATGTGAAGCTAATAATAATTAATATTAATGATTTTATGCAATATGATTTATTTGTCGAAGTTATATCTAAAGGAGGATTGCTACATTGTTGCTATGAGTAGTAGTTGTTCATGTGCCTGTTTGCTACTTTGTTAGTATACACGTATCTGTATTGTTCGAGTCTTTTTCGCTCAGCATTGGCACTTTTGTAGGCCATGCTTCTTAGCAACAATAATCCCGTTGGCGCAATACTACATTGTTGCACATTCAGACAGCCTCTACAGTACACAAACATAACAATCCACTACATAGGTCACAAGAAGAAATCTTTACAAACTAAATGTAAAAGCGATGATTGTCTTAAGCGTGAATATTGGGATTTAGAGGTATATAACGTATCGACTTCCTTATGTGTCAGGAATTCGGTTTTCAACATTCTTAACCCATTTGTGAGTCGAGCACTACTTTCTTGTAAAGAATATGTATATATCACCCTTTAACTTTGATAATTGCAGAGGAATGTTAATATTATTTACATTCTGTTTGGTTTTAGAACGGACTTCCGTCATCTGTTAATCCATATATATTCAATGGGGACTTTGTTGATCGTGGGCCTCAGTCTATGGAAGTTCTCTTAGTTCTTTGCTGCTTTTTCTTATTATATCCAAATGAAGTATACTTAAATCGAGGAAACCACGAGGATCACATAATGAATTCAAGGTAAATGATGATGCCAATTCTTTGCATACAATTGCTTTTAGTGTTAGGGTGTTATTCATCCAGCTGCTTTGGTGGCTTCTCTTCTGCTCTGTTTTGGCTTTAGAACTTTGTTTTTAATATTATTCCCGTATGAAAGACAACTGATTGGCTATTCTTTGCTCCTTTCAGCAGGGGCATACAATGAACTTCAGATGTATTTTCAGGTTTATTGCTTCAAGCTCTTTCCTCCGTCTAGAGCTACTGCTTTCTTCCTACTGAGGTTCACCTTCACTACCTACAGCAGCAGCCTAAAATCCTAACTTCAGCAATATAGAACTAGGGTTTTGAAAGCCTGCTAGACTAGAATTTCCATTTCAAGCCTCCTGCGCATAGGAACCTATTTAGGCGAAAGTTTTGTGGTAGGCTTTTATCCGTGGGGTTGTTGTAAAAGTGTATTGGTAGAGATTGCTGAATGAAGCTCATAAGCTATTTATAATTAACGTGATATAACGTTTTGCTTGTCAAGCGTATATATATGATATTCATGCTATATATAATATATTCTGATGAAATCGATATGAAAATATAAGAACCTAATTTAAGAACCATAGAAGCCTAAATTTGCTTAAAGTACCATTTGCATAAGAGCCCATTCAGGCTAAATTGAAAAATTCAGGTTCTTATTCGCGGGCTATTGCTGTATTACACAAACGCATGTATCCCTAGTATGAAATGAGTGGGTGCATTTTTATGATACAAAGACTGATACAAAGAACAACAAGAAAATACAACTACTATGGATATCATGACGGGAATAGACACTGGGTCATCGAAACCCCCGCCATAACTGGCATCGACATTTTAAATATTATAGATAGAACAGATCAAATAAAAATCAAAACAAAAAAGCAAGAATGTAACTCTCTGACGTTCATTTGATGTCCGGCGATGATATAGTTGTGAGTGACAATTGGTCAATGTAAAATTATACGTCACTATTGGTACCAAAAGTCTGAACAACCTGGAGAAAAGCCACAGTCAACAGGGTATTAATGAATTTCTAGCCAAACCCAAGTGGTAGTGACCCCCTTGAAATATTTTTGAGTTCCAGGCAGTGGTATGTGGAAGGACTATTGAGTGAGGGGGGGGATAGTAGAAGAGTTTTACCGACAGGTCCTATAACTGCCGACGAGCCATGATCGTTATAACAACTTTTACCTATGAGCGGAAAAATTACCGACGGCTCCTGCAAAAGTGGGGGTATCATACGCCTCATACCCCCTATGTCGGCACGCACCTGGTTCCAGGTTTACAAGCTTTTTGGAAGAAAACCACTTTTTTGCCTGAGCCTTGATTTTCTTAACTTTTCCCAAAGCTGAGGCTGGGATTTTCTTAAGATGTTTTTACTTTTACTGGAATAAGCTGGGTAAAAGAGTTTACCATTGTTTTTTATAAAATAGTTTGATCTTTGTTATCCAAGATTATCAGAGAAAAATTTTGATCTTTATAAAGGAGCTTGTAGAGAACAAGCTAATATCGATTTCTGGCTCGTAAAAAGGATGTGTTTGGAACTTGAGCCTTAAGCATTTCTTAACATTTGCTTAAGATTTTGGCCTTTTGAGCCTCATTTTCTTATGAACTTTTTCTTTTAAAAAAGAATTTTATAGCTACCTGATTGCTTTTGAGAAAAAATAGATTTGCTTATCTGACAATAAAATCTGCGTAGCTGAGTATTGTTTTGGAGAGCGCGTTGTTTTGATCTAAGCATGTGGAGAAGGTTCATTAGAGAAACAACATTTGTACTAGGACTGTTTGCTTCAATCACGGCAATCCTTTAATCGCAGAAAAATATCATTAGTGCAAGAATACAGAGTAAGACAATCCTTAAAGGCTGCCGAAACGAAATCTTTTTCATTCTAATCAAATGTTAGTTTGCGTAGAAACTGCTGATAATTATTCTTTTTGATATTTTCCTTCCAAAAATCTCTAAAGGACTTCTTAGGATAAGCAGAAACAATTGGAAATGATAAGATAAGCAAATTAGCCAGTCTCTGCCTCTTTCATTTGAAGTTTGATAGGAAACAGGAATTCCTTTGAAATCAACGATAAACTGTACGTAGTTTAGATTTTCATTCAAATTTTGTTTTTCTCAAATTCAAGTATCTGGAGAAGAGGTAAGCAATTCCCATTTGCGCAAAGTTTCGCATATGATTTACGATAAGACTAATTGGAATATTGATGATATCGTTTTTGCGATTCAATTGCACATAATTTCTTCAATATATCGTTCTACGATTTAATGAGTGCTCAATAAATGTCATAGCTTTCTGAAATGCCACAGTTATTTTCTTCTTTGTAAAGCCAGTGCTCGAAAATTTGTAGTCTCAGGCACAGACTAGCAATACAATAAATTTTTGAATTGCCCCCCTGGGGGCTTCATACTTTTGGATAGGAGCTTAGTTAAGGTGAGGGTTTATTCAATGGGGTTTGTAAAGTTTTTTGACACATGCCGCATATTATCCTTTTCTCCATAATGGTAAAGGAACAATGTAACTTTTAAACATCAGTCTATATCAAAGTCTTCATCATGCTCTGTGGTAGGGGTTTGTTCGAGGGGGCTTGCTACCAATTTGAAGTTCTAGCATGGAGTTTTTTTCGAGGAGGACTCTTTCGAGTGTTACCAATTCTAGGATTTAAGGTATGCGCCCCTTTTGATCGAGTAGTAATATTTCAATGATACATATTAAGACTATAAGCCCTATTTAGAAGCCTTTTTCAAAGCTACACGATGTTAAATCTGAACTATGAATTGCAGGTTCTGCATTTTGTGCCTTGCTAAATTCACAGTAATAGCCGTATGTGAGTGAAATTGTGAGGCAGCGGGAAGGTGCGTCAAAATTAGTGATGATCTGAAAAAAAAGAAAAGGAAACTGGAAAATGAAATGATGAGATTTTAAGTTTTATTTATCACTTTGAGATTTTTTCCGTCCAACTTTGTGACATAGGATATTGTGAAAAGTCGTATACAAATTAAAAATCTTTACTGGAAGTAAGTGTTATAGCACATCGATCCATGGCATGAACTTCTGGAGAAACTTAGAATTTCTTCTTTGACTGAGTATGTTTCATTTGATGCCAACAGATATGGTTTTATTAAAGAAATCCAAAGGAAATACAAGGTAGAATTGGCTTTCACTTCTTCAATATTCGTATAAGTATTGCTGATTATGCATCAAGTGGTTGTTTTTTTCAAGATTTTGAAACAGCTACAAAGACCGGCCACTTCCTAGGTTTTACCAGGATGTTGCAAGACAGTAGAACCAGAGTATAGCTCAGATGGATCGAGATATCCATGTCGAATCAATGTGGTGTTATTTGATAAATTAGCTCTGTGTACGTTTGAATGCAAAGACCAATGATAATCATGCATCAAGATTATAGATGGCTTCATTTAAGTTTTGAATTTGAGGTAAAATCATCACCAGAAACCTTTGCAGCACTCACTGTATTCTACAGTTTGTTTGAAAATACTGACCGTCCGGGCAAAATCGAAGGATTGTGATCCCTTCCCCACTTAGAATAATGCTGAGATGAGCCCCACTGACCTTTTTACGTTAAGTAGAACCTGTAAACCTTGCGGCCTTGGCTCCGTAGGCATTGCTACCAGACGCCCATTTGCTTTTGGGCGGGCATTGAGCGAGACTCCATCCGTCTCTCAAGGAGTGCCTTACACCATCCACTGCCTACAAGTAATGTAGCTGCCAGTTACGTCCTGCTTATGTTTGCTCTATCACATCGGTCCTTTGCTAATGTATCCCTATCCTGTCAATTTAGTGTAAACAAACATCATCACTGCACATTTTCAAATATGGTTTAACAATATTTGTTTACTTTTATTTTTACTTCTTATATCATATTATAATCAGGTTTTGTGCTTGCCTTACAATATTTTAGCTTGTAACTTTTTACTGTAGTCCCCCTAAAAAAAACAGACAGGCTGAAGGGAACCCTCCGCGAAGATGTAACATGAAATGAAATTACTGCGTAGCAACTATAATATCTGACTGTTCAAGTTCTCACTTTGTTCTAGACTGATGCTGCCACGATAAAAGAACTTTGCAAGAACCTCTTCACATGGCTACCACTGGCAACCATTGTTAGCAAGAACATATTTGTCGCCCATGGTGGGATTTCAGAAAATACAGACCTCAATTCCATACAAAATTTGAAAAGACACAATGTACTGTTCGCTTATTTTCCGTTGTTGTCTTTATTTACTGGCGCACAACTAGGAATTTTTGAGGGCAGGAGTTTAATCAACAAAAAGGGTACAGTGATCAGTTTCTAAAGAGAATGCATCTCGAAATTCCTGATGTAGAAACAAAAGAAAGCGTACAGGAAGGTTCAGAATTTCGTCACTTTCCTATTCAATAAGAATTATAAGCAAGTTGTCGTAACAATAATGCAATAAATAGTTTTAAAATTCTCCATCAAAGAGGGCACTTCTGCTTTTTTGAGAAAAAGAGCAGGGACCTAGACACCCAGGACCTCCTCCCTGTAGTTACGCGCCTGCATTAATATACATGACTACTTAGTAGCTGGTAGATGTAATTTACTAGAAAACTCTATTGCTTGAAATAAATACCCTTTTTCCTGTTGCGTGGAGATGCTGCCTTAAGACATCTCTAATAGTCGTTGTCCTCTGTATTGAAACGATGCCTATGTTTACTTATAGGCCATTAAGGTGCTTTTTCATGCAGTCTGCTTTTTATTTATTAAATTTAGTAACGTACGTATATTTTGCTTGATATTGATGTATCATAATTTTGTGTTGGTGCACATAGCCACCACATTGCCTCTCATCTGTACGTTTGAAGCGTTAATATTATATTATCCAAAGTACCGGCCCATATTTAACGAATGTCGGTTAGGTTGTCTTTACTCAGTCATATTCTCGGAAAACAGAAGTTGCTATGACATTACCATTGTTAACTTCCACTGATAACTTGTTTGAAACTGTCCATTTCTAGAACAGGTCCATTTAATTTTACGTTATGGTCTCTATGCACACCACGCGTGGATTAGGCAATTGAAAACTCGTCTAAAGGTCCATTTCCAATTACTTTTGGATTTCGGATCTTGAATCTTGGATTTTGGATTTCGGATGCAAGCTCACTATTAGGATATGGAATGGAAACAATGAGTTTATATTTGAAATCTGAAATAAGTGGCTCCTGAACTTGTTGAAGCCTGCATTGAGAAATTTGTCTTAATTTTGTTTTGCAGTTTGCTTCTGTTCTAAAGCCGTCGCATATAATTATTGAAGAGGGTGTAAGACCAAGCCTAGAGGCCATACATGAATGGGAACAGGTTTGTCCTTCCTCGGGATTGATTTTATAGCTATTGATTTGTAAGTGTTAATATTTGAGGATCTGTGATTGATATCAGAGAGATGATATCACAAATGATACATTGCCGTATATTCTCAGTTAAATATTTTTTTAAAAAGCAAGCAAGATTAAGTCCCATAAGCATGATAAGCCAAGAAACATCAGGTCACAGAATAGACCTGTGATCAGGGAATGTAGATCATTGAGCCAAACAAGACGACGTGTGATAGACAGGTCACTTATTGTATAGTTGATTTCTACTAGTTTATTAAGCTGAACGCTTGCAGACACTTCGTACCGATTGATTTCTCTTTGAATTTTTTATAACTCCGTTGTGATTTATAGATTGGTGTATGTATATTGCATTTTTCTATTAGGTACTTGATTTACTATGGAGTGACCCTCAGGTGGACAATGGACGGATATTCAATCACACCCGTGGTGGTGGGTGTTTCTTTGGTCCAGATATTACTAAGCAGTTCCTGGAGAAGAATGACATGAAATTGATCATTCGCTCGCACGAGTGCAAGTACGAAGGATATGAATATTGCCATTATGATAAGGTCAGTCTTTTTCTACAGTGAATATCTTTCATTTCCAATTTTGGATGGTTCCACCACCATATTGAAATGCTGCTTCAATTGAGGTTAGACCCACAATAATTGGTTAAATATGGATTGTGTATTGTCTCGTAGAAAGTTGGTTATTTATATCACTTAACTCAATCTTCACACTTGGAAGACCTTTACAAATGTAGTTCATGTCAGTTCTCCAAACTCAACTCCATGGAATCCTGGTTACTCTATGCATTATTGCTATTTCTCCTTGTCAGTGTTTATAGATGGCCTAACAGAGACTTCGGATTCTCTTCCCTCCTTCCAAGAGAATGCGAATAGCAATTGAGCACTTTTTCACTTGAAATGTATTTGGATGTTATAGATTTACAGAATCATTTTGTGACATCATTCCCTTGTTCAGCAGGAGTGCTAGTCATGGCTCTCTTTTGTTCTCCAATCCTGCATCGGGCTTTGTATGCAATGTTATTTGCCATGTGTATCTAAATAAGACATTCCGTTACCCACATACTATTTTGTTCACAGGTACTAACAATATTCTCAGCATCAAATTATTATGCAGAGGGGAGCAATTTTGGTGCATATATAAAACTGAATGAATATTCGACACCACTTCCTGTCCAATTCAAAGTCTCAAAAGGAAGACGATCGCTTTCATTGAAGCAAACGTATGTGTTGTTTTTCACCTCTTAAAGTTTCTACTTTATCTGAGCTTATGCTTGACTTTCTATTGAGATCTTTAGACGACTCACTGGCTCTTCAGTCTCTGCAGTGTCTTTCCTCGTGTTGATCACCTTTGACAGTACCTGTCTCTGAACCACATCGCCTGTCCGGCCAGTTGAAGACAAAATTTTCTCTTTCTCTAGACAAGCAGGAAACAGAATGATTCTAAAGCTTCTTGTGCGAAGCTCTCTGGCATTTCTTATTGCAGTACTACATGAAAGCTGTCTTGCACAGCTGGCTTATATCTAATGGTTACTTCACTAGTGTTTACATCATTTCTGAGTATTTGTAGCAGGCTTATTACTGTTTACCGTATATCCTCACATTGTGCCATTCTTTAATCTAATTCAGAATTGGAGTTAACGAAAGATCTGCGCTACGAGATTTGCGAGAAAGATTTTTCTATCATCGTGAAGAATTAATCGCCGCATTTAAAAGCTACGACGTTGAAAATTCAGGTTAGGCCAGTATTTATTACTTGAGATTGTTCGAGTTATTTGTCCAACTCATTGTAAAATGCATTAAAGTTCTAACTCAGCAAGATGTCCTTGGAACATTCATTGAATAATGAAGTTTATTTGACAATAGTAAATTTTCGGTCAAATATGACGGCTAGTGGTCCCCTCCCCCCTTAAAAACAATGTTGAGATAAAAGCATAGTTGCTGGAGTGCTATTTGAGAGCATATTGACATATCTGCTGCGAATAATCCCTGATTAATTCAACATTGTTCTGAGGTGGGAGAGGGCGAGTTTGCTCTTTGATTCAAAAAGTAATGTTGGTGTACCGAGACTTTTGACAGTGATTGTATATGATTTCGCTATTATAGGATCAATCAAACAACATGAATGGTGTAAATGTATGCGTGATGTTCTACGGCTCAACTTACCATGGGCATTACTAAAGGATAAACTAGTTGCATCTGATGAAAATGGAGATATCTTGTATATATCGTGCGTAGAAGGCTACAAGTTTAACTCTGCTGTACCGCAGGTAATACACTTCATTTTTATGATTTGCTCGCATCTCTGATTTGTTTTTTCACTTTATATCTGTATTTAGCGTTGAAATTTCACACGCCACATATCACACCGCCCTCATAAACACAAGCACAAACACTCACAAACACACACACACACACACACACACACACACACACAGACACACACACACACACACACACACACACACACACACACACACACACACACACACACACACACACACACACACACACACACACACACACGCGCGCGCGCACACACACATGCACACGCACATACTCACACCTTACTTCCCTAACTTAGTCACGTGATATTTTCTTGTTCCATAACTCTTTCAATATTTCTCATTTTCACCCATGGAATCCCTGCCAGTATGATATCAATTATTGTTTCCATTCCACTGTCGATTCTTGTTGAGGAGAAATTCACCGAAGACAAATGGAAAAGTCCTTGTGGTTAGTAATGATAATGTGTGCTGTCTTATTTGTTTTGCAGACGCTAACAAGTATATCAGAAGTATTATATAGGAACAGAAGTGCATTAGAAACGGTCTTTCGATTAATTGATAAAGATTGCTCAGGTAGGGCTCCCATTGCTAATCCTTTTTTCTGGTCCTTGGAATTTCTTTTCACAACCATACTTCTGTTGAATACCATCGTGCCTGTTGTGGATCCGAATAACCTGACGTGAAAAGCAGAAATAAGTTATATTTGGGTTATTACGACAATAGAATTTTCTAAATTTATGGCTAACCGGTTTGACTCATTTGTATATTTTGTATCTCTATGGAATTTATGAAAATCGTCTGTGAAAATAGCAGTTTAGGAGGTTAATCTCTTGACAAAACTTTGACATCACATTCGATCCTTTTTGTGGAAAGTATATTAACATGAATTGAAAAATATATTTAAATATTACAGGTAGGTAGATAGCAAGGAAAAGAGCTAATATTGAAGTGAATAAATAATTAATTAAGTAAGTATGTAAGGAAGTAAGGAAGTGTACAGAGAAGTAAGCAAGAATATCAGGGAGAGGCCAAGGAAGTGAATTAGGAAGTAGGAGAAGAAGTAATTATATCAATCTATAACTAGAGCCACTGCCATTGCTCTATTGTCATTTTAAATATTTTAAGAGCTTTTAAAGATTGTGGCGTATGAGTTTCTAAATATATTTATATATTCATATAATATATACATTATATTTATATATATTCGTACATCTCTTTCAGGGTGTATAAGTTTAGAGGAATTCAAAGATTCTTGCGAGGTTCTGAATCAGTTTTCACATCGACAAATCCCCCCGGAGAAAATCAATGATCTTGCTAGATCTTTAGACATAAATAGAGATGGTAGAATTGACTTTAATGAATTTCTCGAAGCATTTAGGCTGGTGTCAATATCAGTTGAAGAATAGACATGCCCTGATACGTAATGATTGTTACATTTGCTACCAATGTTTAGTAAGGGTGGATTGGAACAGGTAGGAGGTATCTGGTCTTGCAGTGGCTGGGAATTAGACGGAGTGAGGCCTTTGCGAGATAGAATCGCAATTGAACTTTCGATTATGTATTGGAATGACCCTGTAGGCATTTTTGTCATAGAAAATTATATTTGTTAGGATTTTCAATCGAAAACTTGCCCAATACTGCACATTTAGCGAACATGCAATTGAGCTATTCCGTTGAACGGAGTTTTATTTAATATTTTTAAAATTTCATTCTATCATTATGCTCTCATATTGACTTTGTCCCTGGCATAATTTATAAATACCATGATTCAATAGAATGTTAAAGCTTAGTACTGTGATATAGCCTTAGAGATGTTGAAAAATTTGGGCTACCAAACATGCGCATTTTGGTTATTGCGCTTGAGTTTGTAGAATGTCATGAAGTTTGATTCTATTTGTTCTACAGCTAACCACAGCATACCGGACCGGTGTTATACAGCTAACCACTGCATACCGGACCGGTGTTACGTAGAACACTTCGTAGAATTCTTTTAATTGTTTTTCGACAGAGAACGGGTTGAATTTGCAGAAAATATTGGTTGGAAGCTGTTCTCCGAAACAGCTATTTATAAAATAAATAATACAACCTACTTCTCTTAATACAGAATGATAGCTACATTAAAAAATTTCGATTGTCTGGTCTGGTATTACTATATAAAGATCTTGAGAGTCATCTATCTATATTGTGATTCTTCCATTGACGGAGTAGGCTATCACTTCTATACCAGAAAAGCTTTTGACTCTATATTTTTCCTAGGAATGAAGTAAACACTAGTGTAATATAATGTCATATATAGAAATACAACATGTTGCACATATAGTATTCTGTTTTATTTAGCAGATTTTATTTTATTTGTCAGAGATACTAGGATTTCAATGTATATGCTAGAGTATATGTGGCATGCTGCATGGCCACATTGCAGGATAATGTAGTATAAAAGTGTGATGTAGTTTATTAATGCGAAGATTGAATGAATTGTTGATTGAAATTGCAATCGTAGCCGTATGTTACATACTTTAAATGAGCACAGTTACACTCATGAATTTTCTTGCTTCAGAATGCCCGCATGTGACTGTTGTTTTTTTTAAATATTATCTTGTGCTCCTTCTGTGTTTTGGGCTCGTCTTTCAACCAAGTTTTTTGCTGGAGCTTCTTTTGCTGCTGCTACTTTTTTACGTCTAGCTGCAGAGCTTGTTGCATTGCATACCATTACGCTAGCTCATGTTACCCACAACGATTGTTCTTTACAAGGTATGAAACTGCAGAAAGTAATGAAATATGTGAAACAGATGAATCTGAGAGAGAGAGAAGAGAGAGGGATATGTAAGTCACTACGTTGGAAAGTTAGGCGTTGTACAGGGTATGATTGTCTCGTGTTTTTGTTACAGCGTCTTCAGTATTTTCAAGGGGAGACTAGTTCTAAGTACAACGGGTATTGGAGTGCCTATTGGAAAGGGCGCCGTTGGGTATTATTCCCTGTCTCCAACCATTCTTTTGTAATTTTTTATTAGAATCAGAGAGGAAATTCATTAGGCTTCACCAACGTTGTTTTCCCTAATTCTCAGCCCGTATTCAACAGAGCGAATAACACGACTATCTCGATTAATTGTGGCAATTGATACTCGCAAGTACATTCTGTAGGCTAGAGGATGTGACAGTGAATTAATGGATAATGAAGTCGCCAACCATCTACAAGATTGCAGGTAACTATGATACGTCGTGTACTCCTACGCAGGCCTACTCAAAAACAATGTTTCCAATACCTCGCTGTGGTGATAGCTCTTTTTCAGCTGGATATAATATGGTATGTTCTGTGGTGACAATTTCAACTTCAAGGTATGCAATCGCATTCTCTGACAGATACTTATCACGGACCATAGAATTCGTGAGCTGTGGTGACCTGTCCCTCGTATTGCCGTCTTCATCTCCTCAGTGCTGCCACCGGAGAGCTATCCGCTGCTGGGTAGATGCCTTAACTTATGCGTCCCTTGTACCGCCCAGCCTTTGCTCGGCACGCGCTTGTGGCATTTAATCAATGACAGCAGACGAGCTTCTCAGCTATCTTCGCACGTTATTTCTTCACCTCCTATGAAACTGAGATTACATATATATTTGTTCCAAAGTTTACTTATTGTATGATACTTTCAGTATAATCATTCCTGTATCATTCATTGAGTCACGTCCTGTGTTGTCCAATTCCCATTGCCTAGACAGTTTGCATGCGTAAAGCAGATAATCATTTCCTCATTCACATCGCTCAAGTGTTGTACTTTGTGGTACAAATGTGCTAAACAATCAATGGGTTTTCGATCATTATTGCAACGATGCTGGTGAATTACAATTAGCCTCCTCCTCATTGGCTTGTTTCATGTCAGGGATTCGCATTTTATTGGCAATTACTACTTTGTTGGTATTGTTAACTTTATTTTGAGTAGGCTATTATATCTAGCGTTTTCAGGTAATTTAGGCCTACTGTGCATGCCGCATCTAGGCATGGGACCCATAACGTCCCTTTCAAAGAACAGCAGGCAGAGTGAGTTGCTTTGGTCGTTTGTCTGAAAGTCGCCCATCCAGTTGCTGACCTAGAACAGCCAAACTTAACTTCAGCTAGCAAACAGAAACTACCCGAACCGCTTGATCGCTCTCCCACATTTGTCATCATCCCACTATTTCAATGAAAGAAACAGTACAGTGGCCATCTCTGCATTTTTGAAATTCATTTACAAGACTTGAATGGTGCTTCTGTAATTGCTGTACAGTCGGTCAAAAGCCTGAACGCAGCTTAGCCATTTACTGAAGTAGCTGTTTGCAATAGGATGCACACACGTACATATCTATATACTTTAGTAGCAAAAGGTCTGTGAGTAACCAAAATCTATAAAACGAGGTAAAAAATAAATAACAGTGGAGTATAAAACTCATTACCAACCAAATAGAAACCATTGGCTCATAAGCTAGCTAAAATGTTTACTAGCTAATTGGAAAAGTGTCAAGTCAATACCTGGTTGGTTTTCTAAGTGTATGAGAAAATTGAAAAATACGTATTATTTAAATGGTGGGCACGCTGTCTGTTATCTGAACACGATCAATCACTGCCTGCATTGTTAGTACCCAAAAGCTTCGCAGCAAACAAAGGTAAATCATTATCGTTCAAGCATGGCATTGTTTCCGTAACAAAACAGTCCACTGACTGTTAAATCTTATTTCTACGACCGAACAGTGAGTAGCATAATTACACCATCGTCATGGATAGCTAGCTAGCAACATCAACAAGGACGGGTAGACCAAGCGGACTGATATTCTCAGAAAATCTAGCAATTTATGCAGTTCAACGGGTATGGGCGATCACGAGCTGGAAATCTTCAACGTATTAGTTGACCTATTTGCAAAGATGCTGACAAATTCGGAGGTGGAGAGATTGAAAAAGGAATTGAAAGGGTATGTTAGCCAAGAATATCTCGCTCAAGTCAAAACTGGAAAGCCCCTGATGACATTATTGAAGAGGTGTGGATTCCTACGAGAAAACAAGTTGATGTTCTTTAAAAAGATACTCAGAAACGCAAAGTTGCTTAAGGCTGAGGACATGCTTGATGAGTATATAGCTAGAAAAAAAGCTAATGCTTCGCTTTCGAATGATGACAAAGGTAAGTGCATGTGTTTGTTGTTAGGTAGTATAAACTTTTCCACAAATGAAGGCAATTGTGAAGACAACTTTTGATAGAATGCGAGAGAGACAAAAACTAATGCATTGCAATTGAATCGAGCAAGCTTGCGCCTTTCATGTATGATTCGCACGCAAAAGGGATTCTGCTGACTGTAGGTCAATATCCAGTATTCCTGGATTGGCAATCGTGCTTGCTTTGTCTGGAGAGATAACTTACCTCTCGATCGAATCTGATGAATTATCACATGGTACCTTCTGTCTGCAGCATCCAAGCTTGGCACCTTCTCCGCTATTCGAATAAATCAATTTACACCTTTACTTCGAAGTCTTTAAGTGTCATATTACTTCAAGTAAACGCCCATTTCTTTTTTAATGAATCAGAAGATTTATTATGGCATGAGTAATAGTATTGATATAGGCTCAAATAGGAATCAAAGAATTATGCAATTTACCTATTGCACAAAGAAGCGGAAATACTCTATAGCTAAATGATAAAGTTGCATGCAAGGCACTTCTAAGTAATCCGGTATGCTTGCACTTGGAATAAATTGATAGCCGTTTGAAGTCTAATCAACGTAGAATGAAGCTTTCCAGTATCTTAAGTGCAGTAAGTGAGAGACCGAATTCATACATGGATAAATAATCCATTCTGCTGGTACTGACAGTCATTGCACTGTTACCTATTTCATCAAAGTTAGAGAAGATCCAATTGCCAAACAATCTTCTCTATACATCTTTGTCAGATAAATCCCTGGTACCTTTTTGTGGATGCAAAATGAGCTTAAGTCAAGTCATAAAAAATCATGCATGGTAAGCTCTTAAGTTTTTTTCAGTATGCTGTACTTTAATTGGATCGAATCAAGAAGAGCCAAATATCATTTTCGGGAATATAGCTGAGATTAAGGACATAAGATGGGCAAAATTTATTTAAATCGTATCAAAATGAATGGAATTATTCACCTTGAAGTTGCAGCGGGACTAAAGCACCAGAATAGAGCTAGATAACTTTGGTTAAGCTAGCAATCACATCTGACAGCTCGCGTCTATTTGATCCTGAGCTTAGACAAGGAAATGATGAGAAGAATTTCCTCTTTAACTCACGATAGGTTGGATTTGCCTTTGTTGAGGCCTTTGCTTTGTCAAGAGGTCCTCGAACAACACCAGTATCTTCTTAGACTGACACTGGTTCTTTAGAAAGGGGCCCTAGAGCAATGTGTATAGACTTTTGACAACAACTTTGCTGTTCTCCAAACCTTATTCCTCCCGTGATTCGCAATATACTAGTACAAAGTTTTCTGACCCTTTTTTAAAGGTTATCCTATTCCCTCTATGTTTTTACCCTTCTATATAGCCATTGCCATGACTGTGCGTTGTGTAACTCGGCATGAACCAATTTGATTTCAGTGTTATTTTGTCTTCATTGAAGGATAAATTCTCCTTGTATGCTCTTCACTGCTTGGATCAAATTAGGCTCGTAAAATAAACACGCCTTCTATCATTTTTGAAGGATTTATTGACAAGAAGACCCAGCACCGAATTGATGCACTGGAAGCATCAATTCAAAGGGGACATGTGAGTATAACATACAAGCAGGAGATTCTGGAGTATGAAAATGAGGAGACTGAGCTTAAGAAACTCGCAATCAATAAGTTAGTTGACAATATCAAACAAGAAGATGAAGATTTAGAGAAGATCATCTCACGAAGAAAAACGCAGGAGGACGAAATGCAAAAAATCAAAGATTATCATGACAAAGTGTCGTGTTCTATATCGCAAAATGATAGAAAGAAATCTAAGTTGATTGAAGAGATCTCAGGCAAAGAAAGTGAGATAAAAGAACTAGAGAAAGCTTCGAGAAGAGACGTGAACAATGAATTTAGCTTTGATTTTTACAAAGATGCTATAGCAAAAGTGAACCAGGTAAATTCCCTACCATGTTCAGTTGCTATTACGCAAATTTTGAGTTATAGAATAGCTCGGGTAAGATTTACTCACCTCTTCAGGTAATGGTGCCATTTAATCATAATGGGCCTTCTGCTACCGTGAGACTGTCTAGGGTTGTGTTTTTGCAAATATCACCTAGAAATATATCTGTAGTTCATGCATAAAGGTGACATTTAGTAAATGGACTACCCGGTAACTTCATTCGCTACCTCGAACGAATTTTCAATTTCCCTCTTGATATTTTCCTATTGAAATACTGCCCGATAACTCGAATATTCGGCAACTTGAACAAATTTCAATTTTCAGTGAGAATTTATGAGTGTCAACTATATTAAGAAGCCCAGTTCTAGTGACGTATAAAGCGCAGTCCTGACTGGGAGGGATATTTTGATGATTAACATATATCCATGCTAGGAATTATTCAAAAATGCTATTTCTAAAGAGGGTAAGACACTTGTTTGTCAGAATAAAGATTTCGTTAACCATCAACGAAGAATGAAATCTAGACAGGTTTTCTCGTCACACCTCAAAAGTAATGTAATTCTGCAAGTAGCTTTATTCAAAGTGAAAGCTCAAGGACATGGATGATCCAAACGGGAATCGATCTCGTGACCCTAGACTCTGTAAGTAGATTGGTCTAATACTAAGCTGCTGGATCACGGTTTCAAGCTCAAGCATAAAGGTAAACAATTGCTGCTCCATCGCAATGTGCGCTGGACCTACAGATGATCGATAGCTAGAATTATTATTGCTGACTAATCTAGTTACATTGCTTTGAAACTAGCTTTTTGGCCATACAGTCATAACGATGGTAGCAGTTATTTGTTGATTCAATGATAGTACCACATGACAAGTCTATATGCAACCATTCCAAAATTAAGTGTCCAATATGGGGGCTATATGAACAGTCTGTTAAGATGCTTTTAAACTTCTTCCTGGGGTAGAGCTCGTAGGCCCTACATGCACGGCAATATATCTATTTAATATAGTGCAACAGGTATTTCTGATTCACGTGTATTTGTCTTTTCCGTAATTTATAGTCCTTTTGACTTGGAAGCACTAGGTGTTTCAATATTTCATGACTACCCAGTTCTTGTTTCTTGACACGGGCGTAATGATATTTTTTAAAACGTACAAGACGGCAGAGATGAAAAAAGCCATCTTGTATGTTTAATTGCTATATATGTCATGTCTATTATTTAAACGCTATATATGTAACAGTGTTTCATATAAGCTGATTTTTCTCATCTCTGTCGTTTCTGCGTTTTAAAGTTTATCATTGATCTGTGCATTCCACCCAGTGTTTGAATATGATAGATTATGCTTAGAACTAAGAATATAAACGACTGTATTACCTCCGCATGCATATATAGGCATTTGCTTGTGATTTTCAGTCTATTGAGCGCCTACGAAAAGATATCCTGATCATCGCAAAGGAAAGAGAACGTCTTGAATACAAACTGAACAGTATCGATCAAAGGCGGGAAAAGCAAAGTGACGCCATCAGGTTAACAAATATGTCAAAAATGGATAAGTTACATGGAATAGTTGATCTAGAGCGTAAATTGATATTAGCAAAGGAGGACCTGCGCGAGCATTTACGAAAGGTTTACAAGATAGAGTTGGAGATAATAAAGCTTGAAGGAACAGTAAAGGAAAATGAACTTGAGAAGGAGAGGACTAGTACCGAGGGGCTTCACTATCAATCAGAGTATCTTGTGAGAGCTTACAAGAAGATTCTGCAGAAAGTTGCAGCCAAGAATTTTCTGGTAAGGAAATGAATGCCTAAAAATTTTCACTTTGTGTGTGTTTGTGTTTGTGTTTGTGTTTGTGTTTGTGTTTGTGTTTGTGTTTGTGTTTGTGTTTGTGTGTGTGTGTGTGTTCTAAGACAGCTTTGTCTACAGAATCGTGCATTGTTGTGTTGATTGACCCTAATTAGAAGTTCAATATATTATATCAAATACATCACGTACTTTAATGCTCAGAATACATCAGTACAAGATTTACACCGCGGCATTTCTTGTTGAATGATATAAATTTATTTAGCACTAATAGCAAACAGTACAGATAAAGTTGCTATAAATGCCACAGAATGACAATAAACCTTAAGTAACTGTTCTTGATCTCTATCTTCATGGGACATTATTTGGAAGATTAGGACAAGAAGCAACGGATTTAAGAGTGTATATCATAGCTATTATGCTTAAGATATAAAAATACCTAATGGAAGAAGAAATACTCAAGACAGTAAGAATGTTCCGTAATTGTCTGATAGCTAAAGTTAGCTTTAAATCGAGAGTATAGCACTCACGCTCTACTTTCTTTTGATACTGCATTTCAAGTATGTTCACATCTATGCATCAAGTCAGTAAACACGTGCATTGCAGAGATTTTTATGAGTGTCACCAGATATAGTACATTACAACATCTTTTATAGGTCCTGGACTATGGGAATTTGGATGAATTTGACTCATATATGTTTGGTGAGTCAGGATCAAGGTTAAGTCCTTTGCAGTTTAAATCACCTATCGGTGTTGCTTTTGATAAAAGTGGATCTCTGCTCATCTTAGATAAAGGAAACAAACGAATCATAAGCTGTGATGTTGTTGGGAATGACCCGCGTTTATTAATTGATCTTGGTAACGCGTTTGAGGCTGTTGATATAACAGTTAATCACAAAGGACAGCTCCTTCTTATCAGCAGTTCTTTAATCAAAGTATTTAGTGAAACTGGCGAAATTTTGTTCCAGTTTTTACCCAATCTTGAGTCAGACAATGCGCTACCTCGACTTACAGGCGTTGCTGTGAACGTTAAAGATGAGATATTTGTCTGTGATGCCGCTAATAAAAACATACAACTATTCAGTGAAGCGGGCGTGTTTTTGCAGTGTATTCGACTCGATGGCTCATTTTACAGTCCAAACAAGTTGACAGTTATAGGAGAGTATCAGCTGGTCGTTAGTGACGATGTGGAAAATAACTTGAAAGTGATGGAGGTTTCACGTGATCATTTGACTAAACCAAAGGTGATAGGGGGCGAGGGAGTATGCTTTTGTGAATTCATCAAGCCACTTTCATTGGGCCTAGATAGTGATAATAACGTGCTAGTTGTAGATTCTGGTAATCATCGTATCCAAGTGCTTGACAATCAACAAGACGTCATTGCTGAATTTGGAAGGCTGGGGTCTAGACCTGGGTGCCTTGATAGGCCATCTGGAATCGCTGTGCATCCGTTTGGACTTATTGCCGTTGCTGATACGTGTAATGATAGAATTGTAATTTTTAATTGATAATTTAATTATCAGTGTCAGACAGTTGTTTTAGTTGGATTACAATAGTACTGTTAAGATTGGCTTTTGATTACATATCTAAACACTTTATATGACTTTACATACAAATATAGACTACAAAGTACGTAAGGAAAACCCGCACAATAAGCCCCAATTTGCATACTATCTAGTTTTCTCATTTAAATGTGTATATATATTCTATTTCTTTACAGCATGTGCATTGACCGTTTAATTTGTCAGATTGTTTCCTTGCTGTTCTCAAATTTTCTCATCTTCGATCATAACCACATTCTAAGTAGATTGAACTGATAAATTTTCAATTAATAATTCAGTCTGACTTCATCGGTAATCTTTATGCTTTAGGTTATTGCTCAGTTACAAAATATCAGCATCATCTGCTACAGGTTTTCACTGAGTTTGATACATTCATAAGGTATCTTGAGCTACAAATTAATAGTCTATTTAAGAATTTGTAAAAATGGTTTTCGTTGGTGAAAACTGTTGCGAAATTGAGGCACCTTTTTCTAAATCAATTCTTAACCCTTTTGAAGTCACTAAAGGAGCAACACAGTAAGTATAATAAAACGCCAGCTGTGTTCAAAGGGTTTGAATAGTTAAAAGAAGGCGAAAGAAATTCAATGTGTTTTAACACTTAATCATAATATGGTTAAATGAATATGTTGGAAATTTGGTCGATGCTCGGAGCTTTGGAATTGCATCCGAATGCTTGTAGCAGTTCCATGCAACACCTATGTTTATAGGTCTGTAGTACAGTATTAATTGACTGATAATGGATCAGTAAAAACGGTTGAGTTAAATGCCAAGAAGTGCATTTGTTCTCTGCTCCTATTTTTGGTTTCAAACTGCGTATCAGTAAAAAGACAGTTTGTGTTGAAAATGCTTTTTCAGAGATGGTTTATAATATTTGGTTAAAATATCTATAAGTGATTGATAAATATGACTGCATAGTGATTGGTACGGTGTTTGGTTGTGGCTAGGGAGTCAGATCAATGTTTTTCAACATTTGTTTTGGCCATGCTGCGTTTTTTACATTGGAAAAATCTTGCCGCACACCACCAACAAAAAATGTTAAAAAAGACACTCTTTAGAGTATATCTAATTACAATATAATTTCTCACTTTTTTCATAACAAGTCAGTGTGAAGCTGGAGCTTGATTAGATGAAAACAAAACCGATATCTTAACATGAATAGAAGAAAGGCACACACGTTAATAGCGAAAAGTGATATTGGGTAATTTCCCACAGTACACCTGACAATCGCTTACGGCACACTAGTGTGCCACAGCACAGTGGTTGAAAATCACAGGGTTAGATAAGTAATGATAATGTTTCACTTTGGTATTAGTGCTAGTGCTACTCCAGCTGCCATTATCATTTCAGTTCGTATACATGGATTACTATCCATGTAAACTGAAATTTCGATAATGGCGGGAATGTACGAAAGAGTGATGTTCCTTGTAATATAGTGAAAAGTGCATATAAGTGAGGCTTCCTTAAGTTATTATGCCGAAAACAAAGCAGTACAAAGTTTCAGGTGAAGGTAGGTTTATTGTAATGTTTCCTCTATTAGTTGCTGTAGAGATTATGGTTATTTTGGTTAGGCCCTCCTCTTCTCTTTTCTTCTCTACTACTCTGTGTGGTTTGTATTGAAGTAATTGCTAAAGTTGGTATTTGAAATGGGGTATAGTCGTAATTTTTGTCAACAGTTTTGGGTACTTCTTATATATCCCACTTTTCATATCACAAATGTGTAGGATTCATTTACACTCTATGCAGCAATGCAAGGGAGGTGTGTTCAGCTATTTTCTTTAAGATAAAAACTATTGTTACATAAAATTTCTCTGTGATATATACCTTCTTATGCAACATCTCTTTCACAATTGTTTCATTAAAAGACTAGTTATGAAAAACGTTTGGATAGCAGGAAATAGTGTTAGTTTTCTATATAAATCATAGTTAGAATTTAGATTATTATTCACGCACGTAGTAGTTTGCAATATAACAATAACATTATCTCTGTTCTATAATTTGTGTATCATAGTTGAGCACTATAAGTCAATAAAAACTGATGATGCACTGGTTGGACCAAGTCTTCCACCATTTGTTGAAGGACAGCTAAGATGTTTTTTGCATTTTTCTGTTGGTAATCTTAAATGGAATGGCCTTGCTGCTTTGAAAGATATCCAAATTGGTGTAAAATGGTGGGGACAGCAAAGTAAACCTATCTTGCTCAGGTAGGTTTTGTGAAATCTCAAGTATGGCTAGTTTGAATGCATGAGCTACTGAACTATTGTGTTAATAGAGCCTGTGCTCTAGAGAATATGTGACAAGAAATTGTAGTGAAGAAGACAAGGATTTGCAGCCTGATGTTTAGGATGAATGCCCAATGATGTTTCTATATGCCTCTAGTCTTTGGTTTTGTTTCCAACTTATTGGTACCTTTATCAAGTAGGCTAATACTTGAAGGAGTTTATACCAATGGTTCTTTGTAAGTTTCTCTGTGTTTCTCAAAGTAAATGTTAATTCATACTTAAGATCTTTGATGCAGTCCTCTCTATAAAGATTTTAGTAGAAATGCAGCCAAACATACACCTCACTGTTAAATTTTGCCTCATGCCATGCAATCTATGTCACTGGTTATTTTCAAGGTGCACAGTGTAGCTCATTTTTAAGAATGATGTGCATGATGAATGTGCACCTCATCTCACTGAAGTGTGTGCTGAGGTGCCAGAGTGTAATCTTGTACCTTAGATGGGGAGCCCTGTGAATGTATAATGTTTCTCTCAATATTGGAGAAAACTTTGCTTTTTTAGTAAGTTAGTGGCAAATCTTTGGCTTCCTCCACTCAATTGATTTGCAAGTTTATATAAGCAATGTGAAAATGAAAAGCTTTGTAAAATCTGAGTAATTTGCTATTGTTTCTCCCTATTTTGGCAATTGCACTTGGTGGATGTGCTATTATGTAAATAAAATTAATTTTGAATGGAGCCAACAAAGTATTTAGTGATTGACTTTGGTTTTGATAGGCCTAGACATGAAGTTGGTAAGAGCACAAGGACCAAGCATGAAGTCAAATACCCAATTAGATCTGGTCCAAAGCAATTTACAGCATATCTTAAAGGTATGATCTTCTTCAAATTTTTAATTAATATTGAAATTTTGTGTCTTTTTGACAAGTGTTTTTATGAAAGAAACTTATTGTGATATACTATTGTCCCATGTATTTTATCTTCATGGGGAACTGCCTTTCTTGTAAATCTTCTATTTACATGTTTCAATTTTTACTACTTGTTAGGGGTTTAGTGGGGCATAATTTTGTAGGGAATATGGGCAAATTTATAGCAATTTTTTTAATTATGGCCTATCACATTGGTAATTTTGGTACAAGATGCTTCAGCAATGTATCAAAGTATGAACTTTCCAAAAGACTTTGTGCTAGAAAAGCTGTAGCCCTAACTGCCTCCCAGCTAATGTGTCAATGTTAGGTATGCCTTATAAGCTGAAGCCTCTGTAAGAGCTCTGTTCCACCAGATTGATGGTTCCACATAAATGTTAATAAACTATTACATTATTTTTTGTTTTAAGTGGTGCTACTTGTTAGCAGGAATTTCATGATAGGTTAAGTAGTATAATTAGTCAGCAATATTTTTCAGATATGGGAGCTCTTATTCTGGATGTTGTATCAAATGGAAATATCATTGGTCAGATAAATATCACAGATATAGGTCTTCTCTGTCACAGCAGACCTATTAAAGGGTTGGTAGAGCATACTTTATGGCATATGCTGAAAGTTTGTTTATTTTTGCTTGAGACATCTGGTGATTTGGCCCCACTTGCACAAGTATGGTTCCACAAGAGTTCAGTTCCAGAAAAGTTTGACTGGGTGTAACACATTAACATAAGATCTGCATAACCATCCTCAAAAAAAGTCACCAAGATGAGTTCACCTAGGAAGTGAACTTTTCTGGAACTGTACTGCTTTGATCCCATGTAAATGTTTATTGGTGGATTTTTGGAGTATTGTACCATACTGAGGCTGTTGCTTTGTCATAAGGAGGTGGAAAAGATCTCCTGTCTGGTGTTTTGATTGAAAACCTGAATTGGAGGGTATAACAGGTTTATCTCAGTTTGTTTTGAAATTCCAAATATCAATTTGACAGTAATCTCACTGTAGTTTTTGATTCATTACACATTCATTTTGTAATTCAGCAGTGTATTTTGATTGGTGAGCTAAGTAAGTTAAATGTTTAAACAGGTTCTATTCAGTGGTTTCAAGTATGCAGGGTACAATGGGAAAGGAAATTGGCATGCTGTATGTTTCACTGGTATTCCACTCAATTTCAGGTGAAAACCATTCAGTTTTGATGCTGCATTTGGATAAATTTCATATGTATAGTCTTGGTATTAGGCAGAATAGATATATCATGATATGCCTCATGAACTTGTCAACTAAAGAAGCTGGGATAGTTTCATTCTTTGATGTAAATTCTGTTCTCTAGTAAAGAATGTAATATATTAGCAGTTATGGGAGTTTATGCTAATAAATTGGCGGTAATTAGGACATATTTATATAAAATATCATGTTGAATATAAGATAGGTATGATTTTAGTCTAACGCTTTGCGATTTAAGGAGATTATATTTGAAAATTTGGGGAGATCATGTTTCAAAATTTGCAAATGTGTTCATATTAGTCAGATAGAACCCTTCACTTTATCACGATTCTCACTTGCTATTGTTTGCCTCTCTTCTGGAGTCAACGATGTTTGGCCTTGCAGGTAGCATGAACATGACTTCGTCAACTATTCCAACAATCGATATGTCGAGTCCTTCTGTCAGAAATGAGAAAACTGTGAAAGGGAAATCTGACAATAAAAAGGCGCTAGGTAAGCGCCCAGTGAAGGCGGAGATTGAACAGAAAAAGCCAAAGGTACCATTTGAAATAAACTGTATCGTCTTCAGAATATACTGGTACTTAAGCACTAAGAGGGGGTTTGCAAAAAGTTTATGTGAAAAAATAAGAAAAAGCCAGTTTCCTTTCAGCCTGACTCTGTTGTAATCCAAAAAGTTCCTTAATAGCTCCTTGATTCTATCTGCTCACTTTGTGCCCTTAAAGAAAGCACAGATGCAGCGAAAAGTTCAAGTGTTAAGCATCAAGACAGGATACTTTATAGAAATTATAGCTTTGAACGGGAACTCCTCTATTAAACACTTGCAACATGGATACCAAACGCTTCTTACGAATTTGACCCGCTGGTAATGTAACCGGTTTTTGCCGTTTTTGTAGTACAATTTCCTTAGATTTGTGTGGCCTTCTATCTGTAGGCTCCCTATAAAGTGATTCTTTAACTTGTAGATGGCTTGAAGTTCGAGCATCAGCGTATCCACACGCTACAGACCGTGCTTTGCTTTCATATAAAATGACGCCTTAAGTTGTAGACGGCGTGAAGTTCAAGCGCCAGAATCTCCGCACGCTACAGACCGTGCTTTGCTTTCATATATACTTAAGACATTTATCCAGGAATTACATAATATTCATATAGTAAGCAAAATTGCAAGTTCAATTTTTTATTCTGTAAGATTAAAATTTTGTAATTGGCAACTTTGATGATTTTTCATGGCAAGGCTGTTACAATATCAGCAGCGTCACCCGAACGGATAGAATATAGTCTTCCAAATCATGAAGATGAAGTACCAAGTTTTGTTGTGGGACCTGGACAAAGATACACTGATACCGAAGTGGGACGAGGAGGAGGTTAGAGTTTTTTCTGTTTTATGTTTCATGATTCGAATGTTCAGATTTGATGGAAAATCCCCGATTAACTGGAACAGTATGTGCAATGACACCTGATAATTTTATTTGTGTACAGCTATTGTAAGAGCTAGGCTATAGTGTTGCTCTACCTTAAAGAAACAGTGCAGTATTATCAGCAAGATTTTCTATTTGTCTCAGATCATACTGGGTACACTGAAATGAAGGACGATGTGATGAAAAAGCCCGGCGAAGTATTCAGGAACAGGAACGCAAGCGAAACTATGAGAAACAGCCCAAGCATGTCAAACCGTGAAGTTGCTGACGCTCTTGCGGGGCTGATAAAACGCGGTCAGAATCTTAGGAGCAAAATGATGTTCTCAGCAATAGAGCCACCACAGCCACCAAATGAGCTCTTGGATCATAGGTATCATTCTTCATTGTTTGAGGTGAACAATAGTGGTGCCTTCGCTCGATTGTTTAGTGAGCCCTTTGGGATTTACCATCTCTGATACTATTGACAGAATTTACATTTGCAGACATTCATAGGTCTTTCTACTTGATCATAGGTGGGAAACCTGTTTCATCATGGGCAGATGCAATGCATTGTTGTTAGTCTTACTAGTGTTGTTTACTCTTGGATATAAGAGAATCAAATAGTTTTGAATTTGAAAGATACACATTTTCTGCAGTTCTTGAATCGGCACAGATTTGAGACTCAAATAACTGTTTCGGTGCTATCCTTAGCAACTCCCTCTGTAAATGCCAGATATCTAGCGATTTAGAAGAATTATATACTCTAGAATTCTTGTGTATTCTGTGCAAGGCAGTGATGATGAATCAATCTTAGAGACATAGTGTCTGCTTGCTGTTAAATCACTTATGTTCCCGCTATAGAATGTTTGATACTTTATACTTTGTTATAGTGGCCGAGAAGAAGGAAGAGGAACTCTCTTTCAAGATATTCTCGATCAAATTGATCAAGAGGATTCAATAAATCGTTCTATCCAAGCAAATTCTGCTAACGACGGGAATGTTAGCGGTGTGGAGCAGACGCTTGTGGACCTTGTTACCGGTGACGACACAAATCGTGTTGGCCGTATCCTTAAGAAACTGGAACGAGATCCAGATGCAAGTTTATCAGACGAATTCAGCGATGTTGAAGATCCTACTCACGAAGATTCGTTAATAACAGATCTTTTCTATACTGCAAATAATGTAAGTTATCGATATTATCAAGTTTATCACTAAGTACTATAGCTGTACATATTTACATGCCTGTACGCGTATACAAGTGTATAAATATAATCATATATAAATATATAAATTTAAGTAAATGTATATATGTATATATTTGAAATATATATATATGAATATATTCATTGTCTATATTCATTTATTCATTTATTTATCTATACTTAAAGGTATACATTATATTTATATATCAGTATTTAGCAGTGTATGTATGAATATAAATATTTGAATATGCAATTTTGTCGAGATAGGCTAGATTCAATTCAGTTATAATTCGGTTGTTTGATGTTCTTCAGTTGAAATAATACATAGTTTAATGAGCATTACAGTTATATCCCGAATTTACCAGTTCAACTGAACTGAAACTGACGATGAATTATTTCCCAGAACTGTGGGAAGATAACATTTGAATGTCGGTATATGTCATAATTTGCTATCATTGTAATTCCAATGGCTACAACCGAACATTAATTCGAAAAAATATTGCTGTCTTGATATTTCTTGAGTTTCATATTACCGCTCTCACATTGTTCTCCAGTTGGTGTTAATTGCTTCTTGGTCCAGAGAAGTTGCTTCTCAGATGATCACTTAAGCATCGTTCTCTTCGATCACTGGTAGTGAGTGACTGATCGTGTTTTCAGGTATTATCTTGTAGCTAATTTAAATGGTTTATCATTGCTAGAATGAAGAAAGTGAAAGCTCTGTGGTGATGACAGACGATTCAGAAAGTGAGAATAAAGATACAGATTTGACGTCACCACATCTCGAAGATGCTGGAAATAAGGTTAGGTCTGTTACCCTATATGTGATGAGTTGTCAATCTGACCAATCTTATCTTCCTTTTATATGACGTCATGACATCATACCACATTACGTATGTCATATAGATCTCATACTAGTTACTTTATTTATGTTAATTAGAGACCAATAAACAGGAAACATACAAGAAAGAAAATTGCAGCTGACAACCCCGAAGAGGATTTTGATATGCAGAAAGTTGATGGCAAATCTGGAAAGTTAGAAGATTCTAACAGCATGACCTATCTAAACCCAAATACAACTGAAGATGGTATAAATGTATTTTCTCGTTGATTACTACATGCTTTTTTCTATGTGGAAAATTGTCATTATAAATAGCATTACTATGCAAAGAAACAGATTGAAGTCATTCGCAGAGACTATCTTGTGCTGAAAAAAATGGTTTCGACTTGTGAATTTGATATAAGTTTTGTATATATGATGCTGTGGCTGCTGATGCTTCTCAGGGTTTCGATTTAGAGATATCTTTAACAAGCAGAGTAAGGTACAAGAATGTCCGATAATTGCTGCTGACTTTGTTGATTTTCTACGTCGATAGAACTGGTAGCTAGAAAGGACAGTTTGGATTTCGTTGAGATGCATGTCCGTCATCTCAAAACATTTTACTTTATTTCTTTAAGTCAATTTGCTTGTTTGCTATTTAACATGATGTTAACGCATAAAACATACAATAGTAAATAATTATCTGGGGAATTGGGAATCGTAGAAAAAGGTTAATAATTCTCAATGGGATGTGTTTCTAAGTTCTTTTTTGCTTGGTACACTGCCTGTCAAAAGTAGTTGGAACAACCACACAATTGTATGAATTTTCGACTCCTGCCGCTTTTCCGTGACACTAGTTAAAATGTAAGCACCCTTCTCCCGTTAAGAAGTATTGATTCGATAGTGAAAACCCATAGCTTTCTACTGACGTATCACTTTTGCCCCTCAGACTGCTCATATGTGCCTCATACATTGTTTAACGGGGGAGGGGATGCTATAGCTCGTCTATATCGTAAATCATATCAAGTGTTCCAAGACTTTTGGTAGGCATTGTAGTTTTATCGCTCCGATATTGTGTGTACTTCATGATATATTCCCTTCGAGTATGTTATGCTTCAATATTTTGCACCATTCTTTAATACTTCTTAGATTCAGTTCAGAACCACGAGACTGGTTCTTCAAACACAGCAGCTATGAACTTTGTTAAAAGCATGGAAAAACTGATACCCGAGGGAATGGATTTAGATACTGTTACTACTCTGGCACGTGTACATTCTGCTAGGGTCATTATTCGTACTTTGGACTTAAAAGCTGGTGACTTGGAGAGATTTGTTGACTGGTGTGTTATTTTTTCCACTTAGCATTTTGGATCTTATTTTAATCCTTAGGTCTTTCGCTTATGCATACTTTGCAACAAGTGTTTATATGAATTATGTAATATAAGCACTGAAAGGTGACCTGTATCTTATCTTTGGTGGTCAACAACTATTTGACGTGGTAGTGTACCTTAAAATTGTACTAAGTTTTAACTAAGCTTTTTCTGCCTCTATTTCAACAATCCATATTGTCTTGTAGAGCTATTGATGAGCCTATATTGTATTCCCTTTATATAATTTATGTAGAGGGTAAGGACTCTCGGTCTTTAAAAATTGACTTTGTTTGGATCATTAAGTGATTTAATTAGAACAACGATGGTTCATTGCAATAATGAAGTTGTCCTTCCAAGATCCCAGTCAATTGTTTAGACTGCTTTTTTGAAAGATTTAAATGCATCATAGATTTTTTATTTATGAATACTCTAACAATAAGCACTAATGGTGGTTTTCTTATTTCTCATTTCATAACAGAGTGGTGTGCATACTCTCTTAAATACAAGCTGATATTTGAATGACACAAAATGTTTACATTTTACATGGAAACTTTTGATTGTATTGCAGCACCTTCTTTGTTGAGTACGACTTTCCCGTGAGCTCATTAGAGAATATATCGAAGACAACCTCCTATAGTGAATTGACACGATGTGCATCAAATAAATTGCAGGAAGGAAGTGAGTCGTTTTTGTATCTTGAAGTCTGTATGCCTGCATATTTGGTTGTATTCTGTAATGGTGGAAACCTAGCCCAGAAACTTAATGAATGATGCATCACTTTTGGGATTTGTGCTAGATATGATGTATGTTTTAAGTCAGGCTGACAAAAAGTTTTCAAAGAGTCAACATATATGGTAAAGGCTTTTTCTATAGTATAGCTGCATGATATTGGTGTCAAAAAACAGAATTTCAATTTGATGGAATTTGCTTGAAAATTTGATAATATGAGCGAGAAAACCAATGATGGATGCTACGATCTATAGACAGAGTATATCGTATTTATAGTTCTTGGCCGCGTAATTTAATGCATTGAAAAATGTTACTCTAACATCGAAGGCAGGTTGCAATTCCTTGCAAATTTGTGTTAAAACATTTCCTATGGAAGATATCTTGAATTGATATCATAAACTGAATCACAGATAAACGTGACAAGAACATCGATAGATTTATGTTATAGGACATTTTTCAATTGTTTCAACAACCACCTTGTGCAAAAGATATAAAGATAGGTAGTTACTCCTTAAGACTCTTGCAATAACAAACATTCCATTGAATTTGTAACTTATTGTAGGTATTTTGTTCAACCATCGTTCAGTTTTTCCGGTACATTTTGATGCTGCAGCCATTGCAAGCTGGTGGGATCGCCATGTTACTTTTAAGCTGTATATTCGCTCTCGGACTGAACATACGGTAAGTTAGTACAAGAAACTCTTTTCATTGCACATCAGGTAATTTATGTACTCCTTCCATTTGTTCTTTTATTATGATCCGCTGGTACATCTTTGGCAGGGAGAGTCCAATACAATTTATTTTTATTTATTAGTGATTCTATACACCCATGCTTACCTTCTTGGCAATTCTGTATATTTTCAATACCATGTAGTTAAAAATCTACGTAGATGATAGAAAAATATATGTGTCAATTGTGCGAAAACCCATCCTTTATGTTGAACATCTTCGAAAGAAAGGAGCTAATATACAGTATAAGATCAGACTCACTATTAGTACTGGGACAAGCGATTACTGCTTATGGGACCGATTTGTTAGCCTTTAAGAAAGGCGTCCTTTGGACCGTCTACTTGAAAGTGCACAATCTGCTTCAAGATTTAGAAGACCGATAAAAGAAGTGGAAGGGTGAAAATGCACGTGCAAAATTGCTTGTATAGTACCTTCAGACCTTCAGAAATCCTTTTGTAAATACTATTATGCAGATTGATACTTTGTTATCAAATGCGTATGATTTCTTGCTTCCTTGCTTTTTCATTTTCTTTCCTGTCTCATCTTACAGGCTACTTTTGTTGGCAAGCAGTCTTTCGCTCTGAGAAAAGTATTTCTCAATGAAGCTTTTGCATTTAGTGAACGGCTTACAATCGTTAAAAATGCAAGCGAGTCGAATCGCACTGAAGGCGAAAACATATTTGGTACTTTGCAGGTAATCCATGAACCTTGTAATGCCTATTGATCTTTTAATTTGTGCGATTAATATGGGAGTAATTGCTGCTAATATTACGCTAGTAGATTGGCTAACTGATCCTTTCCAATGAGGAAGTTTTTTACTATCTGTTGAGGTATAGGTGACCTCATGTTGTGACATAATTTGTTTTTTAATAGCATATTTGCTTACATTTCTTTGCTTTTTGGCTACTACGTCTCTGGTGACAACGAATTTGTTCATCAATTTTGACTTGAGCAATTGGTAATTATTTTTAATTAAGGATTAGGACTGTCACTGGGTATGAACCAAAGCTGTAATAGCCTTGTGCAATGCTAGGTCAAAGGGTGCTTAAAGCGATTGAATATCATTTATGGCTGATATCATTATTCTTGTCGCAAGGTTTCCATAGAGCTTGCCTCTGAGAAAGGTGATGTAAGGAGGAAGGGAGTGACGGCAAAATCAGATATAGATGTTGTGCCACCTCAGAATCGTCAAATGCCAATGCAAATTCCAACAAAAGACATGGAAAAGCCGCAAAGTGTTATTCCAACTTTACGTATTAGCCATATGCCGGAGAAGCGAGAAAGAGATATCGGGCAGCCTCAGGTACACCATGCTGCAGTAAGCCAACCATTGCCAAAACAAGGGTCTCTTTTGAAAAGCGTCTTGTTTATTGGAGAGGGCCGGGGCGTATCCTGTAGTTCCAAAGGTGACCTTGCCAGGCCTGCAAATTGCTTTCTTGTCTGCAGAATGTTCTGGGATGAAGAGGCCTCTAGAAGTCAAGTTTGTTGGAATACATTGGATCCTGAGTTCAATTTCATACAAGTAGGTATTCCATGTCTAATTTTCCTTGAAGAGCCAGAGTATTTTTTAAGGAAGGGAATAGTGAATAGATAGAGTGTATCTATGGATGTAGGAAATAGAGAGGGAAGGAGGAAGCCAGGAAGGGAGGGAAGAGAAAAAGGAAGATAGAGTGAAGTAGGGAAATAAGGAAGTAGCAACATGGCAGTAAGAAAAAAGTTTGAAGGTGATTCCGATGGATTCAATCATCCCTAACTACATCGGTATAGCTCATTTGTATGCAATATGAAAAGGCCTGGTAGAATCTTTTAAGCAAACACATTTGAATGACAATGAATGGACAATCCTAAGCCCTTCTTAGTAAAGTACTGCTTCCAAGTGTATTACAGGATTATGTTGCTTTAGTACAGTGTGAAGTGACATTGTAACTGTCCTGATTTTCCATTTATTGGATAAATATACCCTCGAATTTTATCACTATCATCCTTGTATCCGAATGATATGATTTGTGTAGCACTACTTAGACATTTCATTTCCAACGATTATCGCACATTAATCAAAATAATTTGTTATTGATATTGTCTGATTGACAGGCCATACCAGTTGTATTGAACAATGAATTATTGGAGAGAGCCCGGAATAACTTCATGGTTGTTGAGGTTTGGGATAAGTCACTCTCTGCAGCCGATGATAAGGTTAGTTTATGTAGTTTTGTCTATGTGTATTTTTTTCGTTATTTGTCAGAGATGTGTTAGCTTTTGTTGCCAAATGACAGATTTGTTGAATGTCATACAAATTGTCAACCTAGGTACCTGCTTTTCATCTATCTAGAGGTGGCAGTAATTTTTTGAATTGAGAAAGCTTTTGATGGCTCCTATCAATACTTGCTTTATATTGGAACTGCACTTTTCATTGAAGGTTCCGTGCAGTAAATTAAATATAGCACTGAGAGAGCTAATAGTTCTCTTTGTATATTCAACATTTAGCTATGTTGCTGCTAGTGAACTTTCTTTTATTCGTGTTACTGCTGTACCCTGATGACGGCATAAAACGTGAAAGAACTTTAGCATGTTTCCAGAAGAGGATAGGCAAATGGTCTGGAGCTAGATGCACTTGTAATATATGCCAATAAACCACCGTACATACATATTTACGCATACATTATTTTTACGCAAGGAGTATTTTTATTTTATTCTTTTTAACTTCCTGTAGACTTATGCATTTATTTGTTTAATTAGTTAGTTTTAATTAGTATTTGTATATACTATGTACCTCTACCAACTTGAAATATATTGATTGATTGATTGATTGATTGATTGATTGATTGATTGATTGATTGATTGATTTATACCCTCCATTATGAAAATGCCGATGTTTACTTTCAAATTTTTAACTTTTCAGCTTATTGGCGTGGTAAAAGTGTCGTTGCATCCATTTTATATGTCATTCAAGGAGCCTAGTATTGCCAAAACATTGTTGCAATCACAGGTAGCGTGTTTCTTTGCAACTCTATGCATAAAAGTAGCCTATTGTTGCTTAATTGCCCTAGTGTTCTTCACTTGAATCAAATAAGAGCTTATAGCTCTGCAGATGTATTTATTACTTGTAAGAAGGGATTTTCTTTCAACCACTATTATTTCTTATCTGGAACTACAGAAATTTGCATTTGGTGAATGTTAATTGATTCAGGCTAAAAATACTGTAAACTATGAATGACAGACACCGATAGATATCATTGAAATGCTGCCAGACTGGTTCACATCTGTCATAGCATTCTTTTTGTGTTGGCTCCTCTCTTTTCTGTTTCACTGTAACTTTCTACACCTATTTGTGCATTGACGTGGGCTCCTCATATCCAAAGGTTCAGAGCGGCTAGAAGTTTTATTTACACATTAATGTACTGTTGGTTTATATCTAGTTAAATACTACTAATTAATACAAAATTTTTAAATATACCATACACACAATAAAAGGAAAAAACCATAATTATGTGCAGATACGTACGTACAATTGTTGCCATCCCAATGATGTATATCTTTTTACCCTTAGTATAGAAGTTGTCAATTTTATGTCATTACTGAGTGTGTTCCACAACATAATCCCTCTAAAAGATAGGGAATTTATTCTGTAGCCGTGGGACCTAACAGAGTAGACCTAGTATAATTCCAAGAATGATATAGCACTAGTTTAGTATATGATGTTGTTTATTTTTATAAATCTTATTTCATGTCTGTTTTTATTGTTCCATTGCAGTACCCTGTTATTGCAGTTGATGGCTTAGTAAAAATAAATGATTTGTTTGGTAACAGAGATTGCGGGCATTTGCAAGTTTTGCTTGCACTTGGCTCACAGGACCAGGTAAGTAATTTCGTTTCATTTAGGAACTGTTCTCTGATTCTGTAGGACTGTGACAGTAAAGTTACATTACAGAAAAGAGAGAATATAGATTTTGAATATATGAAACATGGGTAGTCATATTTTTCCAGGGGAAGAAAGGGTTAATATTCTACAGTATAATCCTGTTATAACGTACTCGGTTATAATGTACCTTCGGATATAACGTACTATAGTGACGTTCTAATACTGTAGTATTATTGAATGCATCAAAATTAATAATGAAGTGTAGTTTCCATAGGTAGAGATTTGTACTTCACAATATCACCCTTCAGCTAAGGGTAGGAACCATTTAGTTTCATCGGTATCTACGTTTCAAGTAAGAATTATTTATATTTAATTTTCTGTTTCGTTCAATTTAGCTCAATTACACGATACCTATTTTCTGTTTCAGATTGAGAATTTACTGAGGATAAAAGGCAGGAAACCGCAAAATGCTTCTACTGAAATTAGTCAGAATAGGTTAAAAATTATACATTTTTGGCAATTTTATATTTTTAGCTGTTAGCTATACTGACATCATCTCCTATATAATTGTGGATGTACACACCGCAATAACTGACAATGTTCTAGAATCTATTCCATACGTTAAATTGGGTACAAATATCTTAGAAAAAATGTAAAGTGAAGGACCTTCTTGATATTAGTGCTATCGTGAACATTGTCTACATAGCTACTTCTATTGAAAAGCATATTGTTACCAAGATTGCAAGAGCAGGGAAGGTAGCACCTTGCTAGAGGTCGGAAACTTGCCGACTGACAGATCTGTAATTCCATCCGTATCAAGATCTTTATATACTAGTTATGAAGTAATTGTATGAAACTGTCAATGCTGTACACTTACATTATTATTTCAGAACTTTGGAGCATGAACCATCAAATTTCCTGAATTTAACCTAATTTGTACAGTAGATCTCACATCTGTTGTATCTCATTTGGTCTTCTTGCAGGGGAACCGCTAGAGATAGTTATGAACAAGTGTCCTGTAAACAGGATTCTAATCTACGTAGTGGCACACAGGCCAAAGGTACAACTGGTATGTTAGAGGAGAGCCTTATAGCATAACATCTTTCATAGCTTCTCAAATTACGTGTAATTTTCCGAACCATTCCTCTACATCTAGGCATTAAACTTGAGATTTGCCTTTGATTGAAAACGTGATAAATTGTTTAGGATTTCATGCATATTAACTGTGCATCATTTTCTACTGGTGTTATAAAGCCTCTACTTCAAGATTTAAGAAACCTCTCCGCTCTTCTCTTTGTTTTTATTGTTTGTCAAAGAAAACTTAACTCTGGCAATATAACTTAGTCTTGGAAGCAGATTCATTCATAACGTCATGCCATTAATTTACCTATATATAGATATTGTATCATACCAAAAAGCTGGCATGTAAACATTGTTTAGTGGTAACTGCAAATTGTTAAATAGCTAAAGGAGTTTCAGCTGTTTGTTCCCACGAATTGTTTGGTATGGTGTCTCGTACTTCATTTGTGAATTAAAGTTGGTTCGGCGAACAAATAAGAATTCTCATTGAAATCGTTGGAGGATTGAGACACTGATGATTCGAATGGTTCATGATATACGTATCATTTCCCTTTTTGTGAAATTTGAAATTGTACATTTTATGTAAAGTTATTTTCCTTGATTAAGCCATATCATTGTAAGTGTCTCTCATAGCAGGGACACGATGACTCCGAATCTTTTCCTACTGTGAGAGGCACAGTTAAATGTATCTGTATGTTAAGTGTTAGTGGTGTTTTTTGTTTAAATTTATATATAAAAAATACGTATCACGAGCCATTGCCTCATCTTCCACTGATGTATAGTATGTATAGCAAAAAGGCATCAATTGGCAATTGAATAACCATGAGTAAAGAATACAAATCAGCGGGATGGTTGTGTGAGTTTTCATGAAAGAAATCAAGTAGAGAATAGGGAATAAATGGCGCGGGACAGAGACTTTGGAAGTAGTAAGATATTTATTTGTAAAGGAGCCTATAGTTTATGTAGCTTAGAAATGCCAAAGATATAAACGGATTTAAGTGCATGAATGTTCATTTAATTCATAAATAGTTCATTTTCCCTTTTTAAGATTTGTATCGTATCCAAGCACTTAGTCCATATCTTTGTTAGCCTGACTGTTAGCCATGTTGCTGATCTGCCTATTTCTAGTTGATCATATCTTTGGGATATCAATTGAAAATGCTAAGAACCTTGGAGCAAGCCTTCGTGAGGAATCTACAGAAAGAGACTGTTTCGTCCAATATCAGTTTCCGGAGCAGCGAAGCACCGGCAGAGGTTAGAAAAGCCTGGTTTATGTCATTATTCAACATTTCAATTTGTCCTTTTTCGGTTAGCATGGACAAGTTTAACATGCTTAATCTATTGTCACGTTTCAGCGAAGTTATTACATATTACCTTGTAATTGAACAGATTTGGTTTTCCCCAAATTTGATAGAACTCTGCAATTTGTTATTGCAATGCGGACTTTAGCGATGTTGTTTTGAGTATGTTTACTTTGAAGTATAACTATGTATTTGCCTATTCTAAGAGGTGATACGGTGAGAAATCCATGTAGAAATTGCTTCGATATTCAGTGGAAAAATCACAATGCCATAATTTGTACTTTAAGCAATTAATCTTACAGGGATGCTGAATTTCTATCCCTTTCTCTTAACTTGTTTATACTAACTCTTCAGATTGTAGTCTGACTTGGCACAGAACTCCTACAATCCTCTTCGTTGATAATCCAGTATTTGGATATTCACAAAAGCATGTTATAACAGCCTTGGTGGATGCTCCTGTGCAGCATTTGTTTCTGAGTTCATTTGAAGACAGAAGAACGTCATCGGGGATTGCGTTTGAAGTATGGCAAAGATCGTATTTCCCAAATATTAGGGATTGTGTAATTTATAAGGTAAGTCATAACTTTTTGCCATAAAACAAACCATTTATAGGTAGATAGTCTCACGATAAACATGATGTTTGTTATGATGAATTTTGAAGATATGTAATGCTAGGATGCTGAAGGAGAACAGTTTTGTCTATCCGATTATTTGAAATTGCTTCGACTGTAAACAAGTATTTTGAAGATAGTAGAATAAAAATGGTGACAGAAAATGATGTAGGTAATACAGGTGAATAAATAAAGTATTAAAGTTTGTAAGATTATTTCAAAAATATGATCTAAACGTAGAATGATTGAAAAAGATTGCATCTAATTTTTCTCCAAGTTGTATCTGACAATCGATTTGAGAACTTGCGTTTGAATAAGATCGCTTTGTTTTGATCTATGGTCGTTGTTTTTGCAAAAATAATATTTGTGATGTGGACTGGCGTGGATTGTAGCGGTCAATCTTTGGATTATTTGTAAGTAAATTTGGAGCTCTTATCTTCTAGGCGATGATACCAGTAGCAAAAATCTATGCAATGATGGCGATGAGCAGGACGAAGGATTCATCATTTCAAACCTTTAAGCTGCCTTTATCACCAATTGACAGCAGCTCCACTGGCATATATAGCGAGGATGCGAAACTCAATATTAGTATTAGCTATCAACAGAGGAGACACATCACAAGTAACATCGACTTGTATGAATCTAAGAGTCCTTGCGTTTGTATATCAGTTGGTATTTTGAGGGCGTGTGGTCTTAAGGTAAGATGCTAAAGGGTATTTTGTTTTATTGTATGCATTTCTCATGTAGCACAGTTACATCCTTGCCTAAGTGGAAACGCCCGAATGTTAAAGCAACTTTGGTAGTATTTCTATGGTTAAATACATGCATTAATGCTTGGAACATTGCGCTTTTCTATTTAAGAGCTTCCATTTTATTCGTACTCTACACGTTGTGTCAGTTGGGACTCATTGAAAAGGCCACTACACATGTGTGATTCTGAATACGCTAAGTAAAGTAATATGAACATGACACAGATGACAACTTTATTACTTATTATCTTGCTATGCTGTTTAATGTTCATTGTGCCTTTACATTTGGATTTTTGAAAAAGCAGGAATGCAAGCTTTACTATCTGAAAATGTTAGACTGAAATTGATTCCAAATTCTTTTGACAAGAATGGAGATCTTCACATCTATTCAAGATGGCTAGTGCAGTCTCTACAGCTGCTAGTGATAAAATACTAATGCATTTACAAATTTTGAACTGTATAAAATTTGAATGTCATGTTTCATAGATATTCTTATAACTTTTGATTTTGTTTTTCGGTCGAAATTTGTTTCTGTTGAGAATTTCTAATATATCATTCTCAAAAAGATAGTATACATGGCCACTTATAGTGTAATGTCTCTGATATTTCTTTTTGAATCAGATTTTTCTGCTTCATCAGAAACTTCTATGTTGTTTTTCCAGGCATGCTTTTTAAATCAGTCGAAAAAAGATTACGCAAAAGTCTCAATTCCATCAAGTATTAACACATTTGTGAAAGTCTCAATTTCTGTTCTTGGACCAGAATCAGCACGCATTTCTCCTGCTGTTGCTCGTACGTTTGCACCGACATTTTCCTTTCACGTCGACTTCCCCGTCAATGTGGTTCAAGATTTCATTGAAGATGATGAGCATGATGAATCTTCTACTCTTGCGTACCATCTCGAGTCTGGGTTCCTTCACGTTCAAATTTTGTATGTCAAACATATTAACTATTCGTTATTGTTTCTTTGGATGAAATTTGCAGTTGATTTTGATTATAGGAATTTTCAGTTGTTTCATCATCCGTTCGAAGTTTTAAGAGCGTGAACTGAAGACTAGAAACAGGAGAAATAGTTTCGTCAAAAGAACGGCAATCCCAATTTAATTCACAAGCAACTTAACTTTCGTCGTTATGTAGACTCTTCTTAATTAGCTGATGCGACTACACTTTTATGCAACAAGCCTTTGCTTCTGTACGGAAAGTTTGTGGTGTGAAACAGAGATCTTTGATTGGTTGATACAGTGTTATTACGTCATGTGTAAAGAAGTAACTTAACTTGCGGATTAGTACAATTCTACCCTGCTTTCTTTGCATCAATTGAATACTCAGTTGTTCTGTGACGTTAATGCAGTTCTAAGTAAGAAGAGTATTAGAGAAAAATGTGCCAGCGAATGGTGAACAACAACCGCTTCGTATTCAAATACATTCGTCCTATATGGATCAAGACTTTCTTATATGCAATGAATGATGGCATTCACTTGTTAGTAGCTAATCATTTGCTGTTGGAGCACGTTATTTTTATATGTCTACATTACTAAACTTTCTCATCATTGGCTCTATTGTTTAATGCAGTCATTGTATTTGCATTATTTCTAGCCAGAAGAAAGTTAAAAGTGGATTTTTGTCTAGCAAGTATGATGAAATGGAAGATGATAGTTCGGAAGTACTGATAGGTGACTGTAGAATTCCGTTGTGTGGTTTATTATCAAAGAGTACAGGTATTTATCAATCAATTTTATTTTTTACTTATAGTACCATATTTATGGCTGTTTTAGTCGAACAATAACCATGTCTAGGTGGAACTCTTGTTTCTGAAGAAATACCCGAAATATAAGATGTACGTTTTATGTCAAAAGGTATAAGATTAATATATAGCACTATTAACATACATTTTAATATCGTTAACTAACAGTAGGTATTATTGAATAATCTATCAATCTGTCTTAGTTCACAAGTTCTCATAATTTTTTGCAAATTTTCGACATACTTGGAACCTACTGGTAGACTATAAATTCATAACTTTGGCTAGGAATATCTAGAAGTGGCGCCCTTTGTGTGAAGATATCTAAGGGAAGTTTTCAATTTTATATCATTAGACCTTATGATTGCTGATTTTCTTTGAGAAAAATAATTTGAAGATAAATTGTGTCTGTCAGAGCTTTTTCAAGCTTTTCCAAAAAGCTTTGATAAACTTTTTGCTATTTAGTGCACGTGTCAGAGCCTTGTTCTTTTATTTTCTGTTTTCGGGTGATATATGTGTACTTCGTTTTGTTCAAGGGATCAAAGGATGGTTTCCAGTAAACAGACCACATAGAAAACGTCCTAAAGAGGTTTTCCACCATACATGTGATACTGATGAGTTCGGAGACTTTGCCGGCGGACTTGAAGTAGCACTGAACTTTGCAAAGGAATCTGATCGTGAACTTGTAATAAACACTGCAAGAGGTATCGGATGGAGTCCTTTAGAATCATTGGAAATGCATGAGGACAGCTTTTCTGCTACGGCCACTGCTGATATTGCTATAGTTGGCCTTAATGCGCATATATCTGTTAGCAAAGTTTGGATTGCAACCGAAATCCTAGAGAAATGGACGGATAAGGATATTCGAAACTTACGACTTTATTGTAGATATAAGTTTTACGACAAAGGTTGGTAGTATGTACACTTGGTATATTTTAAAACTTTTTATGAGAGACTAGTTTGGTCAAGATTATGCTACTTGTTAGATTATTTTTTAGGCATCGTAAGATGCTGTCAATTAATATTAATTATTAAGGTTTTTATGTCGAGCAACTTGGTATGGTTTAAATTTACAATTTACTTGAAGATGTCGTATGGCTTTGTGGCGAGACATTGTTTACCATCTTTCTGAATGGGTGCTCAAATTAAAAGAAAAGGCTTCTTGTTATTCTGTATCTAATTAGATTCTACCCCCGATGCAACACGTTTTTATAACTAAGAACATGTAGCTCTACTCCGTTGGATTTTGCAAAAGAAAAGCTTTATATGAAATGTAGACTGATATGGCTAGAGAAGTGTCAGCACTTGATTTACCATTTTCTACTCAGATAGTCTAATGCAGTCAAGTGCTGAAGGGCTTGTTTCTTATATAAAGAATTCGCAGATACAATGAAACATGACAATTATGATTGATCAATCGAATTATAATGATCTGTCTGTGTTCGGAAGTACTGCACATTTTTATTTCATGCAACTACGAGGATTCTTCATGATAAATTGTGGCACACATTTATCGGTTGCAACTGAAGCAGTTTAATCAGAGAAGCAATCTCAAATGAGGGGGGGGGGCTGGAGTAAATGGCAGGAGAAGAGAGAAAAGGGAGATTTCCATGACTTTTGTCTTTTAATGCCGGGAAAGAGCAACTTTGTGCTACTGACGAAGACTGTTGATATAACTTTCAATTTCTTGCTTGGGAAACTATCTCCAACATGTCTTGGTATTTCTCCTTTTTCAAGCACTCAATGGATTGATGATTATTCAACTTTATTTTGTAGTTGCCTTGGTAACAAAATTGGTACCACTTGAAAGAACCTCTTCCGCCGATGTAGTGTCAGCTGATTTGAACCACATGAAAAGATTTCAGATCTCAGCTTCATCTGCTTTGTCATGGTACACTCTTTTTGCAAATTAGCGTTTACCTTGCTAGCACTATCAGATTACCAGCTACTTGTAAATCATAGCCAAACCTTCCACATTATGCACAAATTTTCTAGCTGATATTCAGTGGTGCAGTTACGGAGTGGAAGGGCAATGTGACTACAGCCCCCTTCCCCCGTGACAAAATCTATTGGAAATTCAAACATTTTCTACTGTATGTGGAGTTTTTCCACCAACCATACTGGAGAGGCGCTATAAGGAAAATTGTTTCCTGTAGCCTCCTAAAGACTTACCTCTCTTTGCGTCCATGTTTGCATGGACATTTTTTGGCTCAAAAAGACCCCCGCTCCAAAGCATTAGTGTTGGTGGAGCGATTCGCCTTAACGATAAGTGATGATGATTATGACAATTATAAACGCCCACCTATATCAGCATTAGATCTTAGTCTGTTAAAGGTAAGGAGAGAAAAGATTGTACTTGGTATACAATTTTTCAATACCAATGCACTGCAAATAATTGACGGACAATATTTTGCTCATTTTCAAAGAGTTGGGAGTACATTTCACCATAATCTAGGCTTCTGCATTTCTTCTAGGTATTTGCGAGAAGAGTTGTTAGAATTTCAATTTTGGTTGAGGATTACCGGCAAGGAGCAGAGCCTGGTTGTTAGCCATACACGGGACAAACTACTTGGTTCTGTATTTGCTAGCGCTGCAGCAATATCAAGAAATGCAACATTGCAGGGATCTATTAGGTATGAACTCTTTTTGTTTGCACTGTTTCTCAAATATATTTTTTATAATTGAAAGAGGTCCAAGTAGATCAAGTGGATTTATTGCAAGGAACGGTGTGTTGATAGTATTTAGAATCATTCCTTGTGTGGTTTTCTCAACTCTCTATGGCAATGGTTTAGAAATTTACTGTGTAAACAGTGAAACAATACTTGCAGGTAATAAGAGAGTTTCGTATACGTTTATAGTTGTTCTTTCTCAGGTTGTGTTGAGCATAGATTGCCTGATTCCTCAGCGCATCATTCAGAGTCAGGCCAGCATTGTGTGTAAAATACAATTTTAGCTTAAGCCAAAATCACCAAACAGTTGCGACAATAATTGTATTTCATCCTTGTGTGGAATGGGCAATTGAATGGACTAAGCGAATAATATTCGAGTCCCTTTAAGATATATTTTCTACTGGTTTTTCAGTAAATATTTGAATCGTAGACTCACAATTCAAAGACAATTTTGTGTTGTTTTTGTAGAATAATGGATTTCACCTAAGTATTCTTGTGTATTAACTGTAATTGGAAGATTATTGAAATATTTGAAAGTGAAAAGTCTTTCCAAAAATTTCTTTGGGTCAAATATGCTGTCTTCGCATGTTAATTTATGTACCGTTCTTTGCCTCGTATTTTTATTCTTTGCTACTTTCGATTTACTTATCATCGAATCCAGTGTAATGTCAGGTATCAGTTTTATTGTTCTCCCAAAACAGTGGTTTTTGTAAAGATCGATTTACTTATCATCAAATCCGGTGTAATATCAGGGTTATTGTTTTTCCAAAACAGTGGTTTTTTTAAAGTTCGATTTGCGTATCATCAAATCCGGTGTAATATCAGGTTTATTGTTCTTCCAAAACAGTGGTTTTTGTAAAGATCGATTTGCTTATCATCTAATCCGGTGTAATATCAGGTTTATTGTTTTTCCAAAACAGTGGTTTTTGTAAAGATCGATTTGCTTATCATCTAATCCGGTGTAATATCAGGTTTATTGTTTTTCCAAAACAGTGGTTTTTGTAAAGATCGATTTGCTTATCATCTAATCCGGTGTAATATCAGGTTTATTGTTTTTCCAAAACAGTGGTTTTTTTAAAGTTCGATTTGCGTATCATCAAATCCGGTGTAATATCAGGTTTATTGTTCTTCCAAAACAGTGGTTTTTGTAAAGATCGATTTGCTTATCATCTAATCCGGTGTAATATCAGGTTTATTGTTTTTCCAAAACAGTGGTTTTTGTAAAGATCGATTTGCTTATCATCAAATCCGGTGTAATATCAGGTTTATTGTTTTTCCAAAACAGTGGTTTTTGTAAAGATCGATTTGCTTATCATCTAATCCGGTGTAATATCAGGTTTATTGTTTTTCCAAAACAGTGGTTTGTATCCAATGTACAAGTTCGGTGCAGACTTTATAGGCAAGTCTAGCGCACGTGTTTCGATTCATATAACCGATGATGAGGGACAAGCAGCAAACATTAATAATCATTACAACGAATCTGTTGATGAAGACTATCCACAGCCCAGTGATTCAGAGGAAACAAGTGTGACAACACCTTCTACAGACAGCGGTAATGTTACTAGGGTGAAGAACATCAAAACTGGAAATCTGAATGGTGTCGACGATACAGATGCTGTTATCACAAAACCAAATATACAGGAATCACGTGGCGAACAGTTCCGGATCATTATTGAAGAAGCTTTGCATTTACCAGTAGAAATAACATCGCATGGAGCAAGGTAGGTCTCTTGCTAATTAAACCACACAATGAATCATTATTCAAGGAATGTCTTACTTCATCTAAAGTAGACCTTATTGCAAGGGCTATCCTGTTAGGTGCCCACGTGGGCCATTTGTCAAAACAACGAACTTACACTGGGCCGCACATATGCAGTAGTCAGTATTTTCATGTCAACAAAAACTCTAATTTCAAAGCTATGGTTATTCTTATGCTCGTCAACTTCTCAACTTTGAGCCATCAGAAAGTGCAAATGGCAGAAAAATAGGGATACTTCTCTGGTCCACTTGATGCTGGTGTCCTGGCCTCATTTTGTCCGGGGACCACCTTTTGAATAGGCCTGCCGTGCATTCACATTGCATTCAGCCCCCTCCTCTTCCCCTCCCCTCCTCTCTCCTCCTCTCCCCTCCTCTCTCCTCCTCTCCCCTCCTCTCCTTTCCTCTCCCCTCCTCTCCTCTCCTCTCCTCTCCTCTCCTCTCCTCTCCTCTCCTCTCCTCTCCTCTCCTCTCCATTCCTCTCCTCTCCATTCCTCTCCTCTCCATTCCTCTCCTCTCCATTCCTCTCCTCTCCATTCCTCTCCTCCCTCTCCTCTCCTCTCCTCTCTTCTCCTATACTCTCCTCTTTTGTTATGTTATGGTATCAACTCAGAATCAACACTCCCTCTTGCTTCTTGCACTAAAGAATGTCTTTGTTCTAGATCTCCTTCAACCTATGTCAGCTATCAGCTGACACCATTCCACAAGGCTGTGTGTACCAGTGTTGCCTACGATACAACCAAACCAAAATGGAATGTTGAAAACATGGAGAGAATTGACCCTTCCAAAATACCAAATCAGGTCTGTTATATTCGCACTCCGATCAGTGAACAGTTTGATATTTTATATTGGGTCTGGTATTGTAACACTGTCTCTCTCCCAGTACCAGCAAACTCTGTTAATTTAAAATAGTGCCATTTGTATCATTTGCTATCATTGTTTTCATAGTTCTCTTCAAGACCTTTATGGTTTTTTAATATTATGTTACGTTTTTCATGGGATACATTCTGTATCTCATGTGCCATTTCAGATTAAGTGTTGTTAGCAGCTGTTTCGTACAACATTGTAGAAAGATTACTTTCAAGAAAAGCAGATACTACCAGTATATACTGAGGGCCTTTTGGCTAGTAATATTCGGAGTTCAAAATTCAGTACAGTGATCAGTGTACACCTTTATTGTAGATAATCTTATTTGACCATCAAATATTTAAATAGAATATATAAATATATGTCTTGAAGGATTATTTTAATCATGCTCTGAAAAGTGTTAGCCGAGAAAATTTCACTGCTATTCAGTTATGATTCGTTTCTTGCAAGCAATGAATTCCACATAGTTGCAACGATATTTTCCTGTTTTTTGTTTTTAATAACAGGCACTATTAGGCATTTGTTTTCCTCAAGAAATACCGTTTGTTTACCTTATTGATTACTGATTTGTTGTAAAATTGTGAGAAAGATCAATTTTTCACTTGTTGCAGATGATTAGCTTCAAAGTATTCAAAAAGGCACCAGAACGGGGTAATGTAATATTCAAGACAAATTGAATTTTATGTTACACGTTAGCTTTTGTATTGGGATATGATTGGTTAGGTGTAAAATATCTATGTTGTCGAGCCACTTTTGCCCAAAATTTGATTTATCTTATAATATCTATTGATGTTACTCCGTTAGTTGCAATAATTAACGGATGTCATGGTAGAATCTTACACTAATCTAAGTTTACAATACAAAAATACCCATATGCACATGATTTCTGTTATCTGCGAAGTTCAAAATCATATATAAAAAAAGAGACAACGAAAGCAATGACTTCAAACTCCAAACATGCAATACGCAAAATGTCCAATTAGTTGTAAATAGATACTATGCATCTTCCTTTTTAGATAAAAGTCCAGATGTTGATAAGGACGTTCTGCTGGGCACAGCCAGTGTTGATCTTTCTCTTTTGACTACTGGTTTTCGCCAGATTCATGGATGGTACAATCTGGTTGATTTTGCTGGACAGCAAAATGGGCAAATAAAGGTAGACGGCTTATTAGCTGCCTCTAAGTGCAATAAGTCGATCCCTCTTTCTTCGCTTTGTTCGTAATGATCTTGTTTAATAATGAATGTAGGTATCTTGGAATTTGATTATTTGATCGGCCCTCATATGCTAACACTATTGGTCTTAATTGAGACACATTGAATGATCAGCAACTGATTAAATTGTGCAGTGCTTTCTTTATGGCAAACTGTATCTTGAGTTCTAAAGGTTTTCATCTTTATTAGCCGTGGTATCTTTTCTGTAACCAGACTGTATTAATTGGAACGAAAACAGAATTTCTTTGCACAGTTCATCTTTCACGACGTGATACTAATACTATTTCTGTTAATAGTCAGAAAATAATCATATGGTATTATGACAGATATAGTCTAATTTAGTATTATAATATTGTGAAAAATATCCTCAAAGCATTTATCAACAAAATCTTTTGGTAGGTTGGGGTCATTCCTGAAAAACCGTTAGCAACATCTCCGTCAACAAGGTACTTTCGCAAAGAAACCTTGGTAGATAAGGTACTACTCATTTCTGATAACCATCTTTGTCCGATTTTTTAAGATATTTTAAGTCATGGTGTTTTGATGTTTTGAATTCATTTGTCTGCGTAATATTTGTATGACAAGAAGACGGGGTAACAACACCAATTCGAGGTTTCCATATATCAACTGCTACGGCTGAGTCGAATGTTAATGAAGGTTGCTGCAGGGAGTGTATGTTACCAACTCTTCCTCTGTGCTTTTGCTGCTGATTCAGAGTAAACAGTGCTGTATGGCTTCTCATAACTGTTCTAATTTTTTCACATTTCAGGAATGAGGGGTGTATTTTGTATAGATGAACCACTTGTTAGAATACCTGATTTTAGTGTTCAATGATAAGCAATTTGTGAAGTGACAAAATGGTTTTGTAAATGGATAAACAGTAAAACTGTGCTACAATATAGCGACTTAGCCCCTCCGAAGTGTACTCATATGACCTATGTAATAGAAGGTGCCTTGATTAGGGTATCACTTGCGATATCACTAACAATCACTAATCAATGCGCATTCAATCAAATGTATATAACACTGGTGTCGCTCGTAGTAAAAGCAAACTACAAGAAAAATTTATTAAGGGCTCCGCCGGGAGTTTAACGAAGTAATGACCTTCCTTTACTTGAATCTTCCCCTGCTCAAAACTGTTGGGGGGCGTGACAACCCGACACGACTGGTCGCTACGTCCCTGCCCTCCACCCACTGCCCCCTCTTTTTCTGGAAATGTGGAGTGATAAATGTTCATTGTAATTAGGCATAGTGATAACCATAAATGCCATGGATTTTATTTATTACCGTATTTACTCTATTATTCCCGCTTCTCTTTTATTCCCGCCTCTCTAGTAATCCCGCCTTTATTTCATAGATTGAACGAATAATCCCGCCTCTCCAGTAATCCCGCATGCGGGATTGCAACGACTAATGTTATTTGTATTATTATTGCTGTTGTTATTGTAGTTATTGTTTTTATTGTTTAAAAAAGTATTTCGAAAAAAGGTATTACTATTATTGGTATATTATTGTGAACTTTCTCGAAATTGTATGTTTTTTTGTCTGATTTGTCCCAATCATGTTAGGTATGTTGAGGAGAATTTTTAGTTGAAACCGTACCTGCAGCTTGACTTCAAGGCATTGAAAAAATAATCCCGCCTCTCCAATATACCCGCCTCTCTAATAATCCCGCCTTTTTTAATGAGGTTGAAATAGTAATCCCACAGCGGGAATAATAGAGTAAATACGGTACATTTAATACATGTGAAAGCTATTGAGTTGTATGTTTTACATTTGTACTGGAGAGTTAACTTAAGGAGTTTGACTAAGAATAAAAAGAGAGATTTGAAATGCAATTGCTAATTTGCCACCTGGTGGGATTATGCTTACTATAAAAGAGAGTTCCTCCTAATACCATGCTATAATGTTTTTATCCAGATTTAACTCTTATATTTTCATACTACTAAGGTGCTCAATATGGACATGATGATTCTATAACGAAATTGAATTTTGTTTTATTTCGATTAGGTTCAATGCGATATTCCTTGGACTCATCATCATGTGGCTAGACCGCTTGTTTTTGATGAGAACTATTTGCAAGAGAACAAAGACACAAAGGATAAAGTTGACATTATATCGGCTGTAAAGCCTGATCAAGATGATACAAGATTATCTGAAACATCAAAATCTGTTCTCTTTAACAGACTACGGTATTGCTGTCGCTGTTTCCTATTTTCGTCGATTTTAGAAGCATTTCTATTCTTTAATCTTGGAAAAGTTGTCAGAACCACAGATATGCTTTTATTACAATATTCTAGAATAAGTCCAATGACCTTTGGACCGCAACTATGTGCCCAATTTGACATGATCTCGGAGTGTTGCTACTCTTGATGCAGGGTAACGGCAACAACTCATGAAGGCCACTAAGAGTGGAGAATCCCATGCAAGCAGAACATGAAGTATTAACCCGGTTTGAATTTCATATCGTGCTGAATTTTCTCAAGTGAAAACCCTCCTGGAAATGATTCTAGAAATATGGCTCTATTTACATGCTTTTTCATTAGTTACGATCCTCCATGACTTCCTTGCTGATGCATGCACACAATTTCTACTACCTCTTCACCACCAACTTTTCAGATTGTTTTTGTGTGTGCATCTGTACCTTAATCGATTATCAGTATCCCCTCTCCCATCAAACTGGATGGAGAGAGAAGGTCAGTTCACTGGTATGTTCTCAGTTCCATTTGTTTCATATAATCCTACATATGTAGTTAGTAATTAGATATTTCAACCTCTTATCGAACTTATGTATTATAGATATAGGACCTTTTGTGAGTTTAGAAAGACTTATGGTCCTCGCCTCCAAATTATCATGATCAGCAGTTTCTGTACTGAGTTTGAGCCTGCATAATCAGAATATTTGCAATCAGCAATTTTAATTGGTATATCAAAGATTAATTAGCAGAAAGAAGAAATCCTTTTTGTAGAATATATTTTGTAGGGATTGGCCACTGATCACATGGTTCTCTTTAGTCGATCCTTGCTTTTTTAGTGTACGAAAATAGAAGTATACTCATACGACAAAATTAGGGACTTTTCAGACTTCCAGGCTAAAGTAAAAGTTACTAATAAATTGCTCCGTTTGTCTGTAAGAAAGTCAGATTTTGTGGAATTGCTATTTGTGGTTTCAAGCTTCCTCGTTTTCAAAATCCTCTCCTCTCATCTTAAATATATCGTGCGATATTCTTCAGTGTTCCTTTAACCTATTAAACTGCATTTGCAATTGTTCTTCCACATTTTTGTTAGATTTTACTTTGCTACTAATGCTACAACGAAATGTTAGTCATGTTAGTCATACCAATGTCTTCTCGCCACATTCTAGTGCTGTGCTACTCGAGTACGAAGACTGTTTCTCATTTGTTCTTCATTTGCTATTATGGGCGTTTTTGATCGGTTGCTTTAATCGTAGAGATCAAATTATTGGCTTGGACTCATTAACAAAAGACCTTCGAAGCAAGCTGCAAGGAAGTTCTGAAAAACACCCAGATGGTTCAAGTAGTCCTTTACACAGATTTGATGAGCGGGATTGTGTAGGTAGTAAGGACAATTCCCGTGGAATATCAGTTGTGTCTCAGAATTTGCTTAATGAAGAGAATCATTTGTCACCGGACACTATTACATCTGCCGGAAACACTGCACGTCACACGAAGGAAGATACGAATATGGAGAAAGAAAACAGATCTGTTGTTGACAGTTTTGACTCTCGAAATGCTGGTATTGGTGATAAGCAGATATATCTGGCTGAAATGCTTGCAGATGATGAAAGTTCTTGCAATCCGCAAACGACGGAAAATGACGAGATTCAGAACGATAAGATTGAGACTGTGGAGACTGACGAGGGACTCACTAAAGAGAGCATATTAATAACTAGATTAAGTTCCATTAGTGATAGTGGCGACTGGAAATTTGATAGTTTTGAAGATATTCTCAAGTATGGAAAGAAACATCAAGATGAAAATTTTTTGGAAAGCGTTGTTTTAGATGAAAGTACAGAAGTATTCGATCATAGCCAATCGGATAATGAGACCATTGCAAAGGATGTACCTTTCCCCCATCAAAAAAGTCTTTCCCTAGATAGTGACTCGGAATATCATCCTAATAGATCCAATGATATATCATCTGTGGAATGTTCAGAGCAGGTGTATTTTGAAAAACAGACTTGTCCTAGTAGCAACGCGATTCTGTTAGATGAAGATCAAAGCTATGCCCTGCATAAATTACAGAGCTCTACTCAGGAACGGACAGATGACATTGCTACAAATGGAGTTGAAGCACTAAACACTTTTGATAATCTAAATGATGCGGCTGAGTCAAAGAGTGCAACTTCGGTAAGCAATAAAAAGATGTCTGAGTTGCCAGAAGTTTCTGCAGTATCAGGAGGAAGATTACTGCAAGACCCTACCGCTTTGGAAGAAGATAGTGCTGAGAAGACGAATGAACATTGTGGTAGTCAGGATGGTTTTGCTTCTAACAGGTATATTACAAAGGTCTTACATATATGATTGTATATACAGAAGTCTAGTAATATACTTTAACTGTGCGTTTATGGGACCGGTCTGTAATTCTTCCAGGGAAGGGGGTGAAAGACATCTGAGAGGCGGACCAAAATTCTGCACACTCAGATGGAGGGGGGATGAAAAATAAAGAGCATTTCAAGAGACGGAATATGGAGTTTCTTGTGAAATCCTGGAGTGGGGGTCAAAATATTCACATAAACCTGAGAGAGGGGACGAAGATTCCATCATATATATGAGAATGTCTTCCACCCCCTCCCCACAAGTAATTAATGACCCATCGGCAAATCCTTATTGGAAACACTCGCAACATATGGTTAGTTCCAGTGACGCAACCGACATAGATTGAGCGTAGATTGACTCCTAGGGCTCCTAGTCTATGAGGTCGCAAAGGTGCCCCTCAGAAGTTTTCCAGGGAGAAGCTTTCGCATTTGCTGATGTAAAAGGATATTTAATAAGCCGATATGCCCTTGTGCTCAGACTACTTCTTTTCTCTATTATTGATAAAAATCCTTATTTGCTATTTTACAAATCCTTATTTGCTATTTGGGAAAAGATTTTAAGCTTGAAAAGGCTCCCAAAAATATTCCTAATTGTCCAAGTCATTGTGTTACGCCCCTAGCTGATTCAGTTCCCTTCGATTCTGAAACATGGGGCATTTAGAGTTAGCTTTGAACTTGATAATCTGACAGTCCTTGACATTTTATCAAACAAGGATTAATGCTTGGTATTCTTCAGGGCAGGGCTATTAAATTAATTGTCCTCTCGGGCCACAGTTCAAAATGATGAATTGAAGCTGGGCCGCACACTTGCAACTGTCAGTGACTCCATGCGAAGACAAACTCTAATTTTGAAACAGTGTTTGATTCTGGTCTTCAACTTCACAACATTGAATATTCAATAAGTGCAAAATGAAAAACAGCAAAATGGTAGCACTGTTACTGATGATAGTAGACGAATGTAGAAAAGCTGTACCACACTCAGTACAACTCTATCGCACAATTACAATTGCCCTGTATATTAAAATCGTTTAACCACAGCCAACACTATTTCTTTGATTGTCCAGACAGCAAAAATTAATTTGATCCAAAGATTTTTAGCACGGTGAAAAGCCATTCCTTTTGTCGTCAGGCCAAGGCACATTTAACTGCATTTTGAATAGACCTGCTTTAGGGTAATTGAAGAATGCTTATGATTGTAATATGCATGAAAGGCTTCTACTTTATATATAATGAATATATACTGTTTAGGAGCCAAATAAATTTATATTTGTATACACTCTGGACTTCACGCTGTAGCTTTCAATGCATTTGTATATTGGCTCACCGTATAAGTTTTTTTCAGCGAATTAGTGGAAGATAAAGCAGTAAGAGCTAATGCCCCAAACTTCTTTATGTCACAAGAGATGCTTGCTCAGTCGATGCAGAAGCTTCGGTTAGCAGTCACTCACCAATTAAGTGATGCACAACGAAAGGAAGATGTGGAATCTGACTCTTTTGGTATAGATATGGGTGGCCACGCGAAGAGCAGATTTGATAGAAGGAAGAATTACTACGCAACAAAAAATGTTAAAGTATCCTTAGATAAGCCGCCTCCTTTGGAAAGCAGTGAAATTAATAGAATAGCAAGCATCTTTTCAACGAAATTCACGTGATGTAAGAGATGTACAAGAGCATTTCTTTAGACTAAGATAACTGAAAAGGATCTTAGATTTCTCAAAGCAAGAAGTAATTTGTAATCTGGTAATCTAGTATTAGTTTACCGTAGGTGCCTTAAAGTTTTATGTAATAATTTACTGAGTGGTGCTGAGTCAATCGGTATGGTTTTCCCTATGATTCCTATTTCATATTGGCAGGAATACTTTCCTGTTACAATTCGTTGCCTATAACGCTCATGTATATAGGCCACTGGCCTTCATTGTATATACTAAGCACTTTAGCAAAGCAGTTGTATAGCAGCATATATCATTTTTTTTAAATTCTGTATAAGTAGTTGTTTAATTATTGTGACCAACGATGCGCTCTTTCAATATTTAATGAAGGACATAGGCAACACAGCTTGTATTGTCTCAAGAACCAACTCTTTTTCTGATTTTAATCTATTCTCATCCACTCTGACCGTAATTTATTTGTAACTAAAAAGTTTCTTAATACGGAAATCTGAATCAAGCCATAGCCTTGGTACTGCTTACTTTTTCTTGCCAAGGAACCTTTAATTATTGCATTTGATTTCTAACTGAGTGATCACTATATGTTATTCTCCTCGAATTATTCGAACTTTCGCCGTTTTCACTTGGTGATATCAGTAGGGGTACTGCATTCTTTGAACCCATCATATCTTTGATCTCCTCTGTTTTGGTAATCCCTGTTTTAACAATATAGCTAATAAATTAATACTGGAGGCAACAATATAATTTGTTTTGTTGAACGAAAGGATGGAGTGAGCTTATGAAACTACTAGCTGTGCACCACCTATGTATTTATTTCCCTTCATTGTTTTGTTTTACTGATATTTCTTAAAGCTCATATTACATTGGCTATCAAGAATTATTGGACATCTGTAATGCAAAAACCTATAGTTTTTGGGCATTTTAAACTGTACAATTTACTTTTCTGTTTCTGTAAATAAAGTGCCGTCTAATGTGAGATGAATTTTACTTATGTTGCTGTATATGTTTTTAATTAGTAAACACCATATGCAGTTGGAACCAGATGAGTCAGAGTCCATTTCTGCTGTATATAGCGTAAACAAAGTAGGTTTCGACTTTTTAAAATTTATTTAAATTAAATTAAAACTCATTTAAATTTAAGTTATAAGGAACGATTCTATTCTTGCCAGGGACGTAGGGAGCATCTAAAAAGGGGGGCATGTCCTAAAAGGGACACATGACCACGCCCATTTTAGGCTTCAAAGGGGCACTTTTTATAGTTTGCTAAAGAGTGGGCGTCATGGTCTCTCTGGCCCCCCGGTTCCTATGTCCCTGATTCTTGTGTACGTACTTCTACCCGTCTTCCTGGGCCGTCAGCATAGTGGGATAGGCTGGCCAGTTTCTTCCCTTACTGCCTGTAGCCTCCCCAGTGTTGCCGCTGGGTGCCCATTTGCTGTTGGGTGGACAGTGAGCGAGCATCTAATATTACCGAGGGTTCGACTCGAACCATCGATGTCCTGCTCAGCAGCCAAGCGCTCTAACTACTTGGCCACACCCCCTAGTTACGTAAGCTAATTAGCAATGGCTTTATATAGGGACCTTTTTCAGATGATGTGAGATGCTCTGAACTTAGCAACGGCCGCAGCAGTTATACTATTACAAGCAAAGTTATGATTTAGTCAAATAAAAAAAAATAGCGGTTATGATTTTATCACAAGACGGATAGAATCCTAGAATGCGACGTGTCTAAACACAGCAACCAGTCATAGCTTTCTAGCCTGCGCAGAGCCTTGACTTCCAAGAAATCGATGTGAAGTTAATGTTAACCTCAGTCAATAGATCCAGCTCACTTCACCATATGCATGAGAATATGTAAAGCAAATAAATCAGAGGTATATAACAGTCAATTTTGTATGTTTTGTTATTATGTTCCTGCTTCTCAATCTCGAGTATGACCGTTTTAAGCCGTTTCACACATATTCTATTGTATACGTGAAGGCCTAACTAAGCGGCATACTGTCGTGTCCTACATGATATCTTTGCTAGAATTTTGTACTACAATGCATATTAGCTTAGACTTTATCCCACTTTAATACTTCACGTGTTGTGTGTCAATGTTGATAGCTTGAATGGGTGTGCAGCAAAAGAAACTTGCTGAGGCTTGACCAGGCGTCAAGGCAGGCAGGCAGTTACAGGCACCTTACAGCTACATGTGTCATATGGAAGCCAAGCTTTATTGTTATTTCAAATTTGCGGAAGAGCTTATGCTTGTGTTGGGTGTGATGGGGGTGTGATACCCTCATGTCCCTACTTCGGCGCGCACTTGACTGCTAGTGTAGAAGGCCTAATTACAGTATATATCGTATAGCATTTCATATGGGAACCAGCAGCTTTTCATCTATTAGATTTGGTTACAAACTACCTGCTGTTTGGTTCATCAATACTCAATGTTGTGGTTGCGTGATATCCTTGAGATTTCAAAGTCCAACTTGAACGTACGCTGCTAAGATAGCTGAAAAATCACCAGCTGAACCTGTTGTAAAATCAAGACCTACAACTGTCTTCATCTCCCTTTGCTGATGCACACGCTAACAATATTTGTTTTTTGTAAAAAAAGTTGAAGAGGACCAGAGCGTCGAAACATGTTTTTACAAAAATGCTGTTTAGTAATAATACTAGTGTAAAGGCTCATATGGACTATATACAAGATTTGAGTAAGTAGTTTTGATAATGTATTCTGACTCCTTTCTTGCCGCGGCAACAAAGATATCTTCACGATCAATGAACAAACTATTCATTATAGAGAGGAAGTCCATGAATAGGTATACAGTCAGCTCTCTCAAAGCGGACACTTCTATAAAACGGACACCTCGTTAAGACAGGCAGATGACATTGTTTCTTATTCCCAAACCTACCAAGCACCTCAAAGAAGCGGACATTATAAATGAATTTTTGTTTTAAAATGATTCAAAGATAAATTTACCAAACAGGGTTATGAGACATGTAAATTGAATGTCACGTCTAATACTGGTGGCTTTTTTCGTTTTCGAGACTTCCATTCTCGGGTAGGCGAGTTCGCCTTTGCGAAGAACCACTTAAGAGTCATATCGAAAGCGCAAAGAAATTTTTGTTAATGGTGAAAGCAATGACGATGATCCAGAAAAAATGTGAAGACACTCAAGTTCCCAACAATTCATGCTGCAATTCAAATGGCAGATGAATTGACACAATTTGCACAGAATAGTCTGGAGACCGAGCAGCTTTTTATATCTTTGAATTCAGTCTGCAAATTGCTTAAAGAAAGAATCCAGTGTCTCAAGCAGGAAATATTAAAAACCACGTTTTTGAGCAAATGATTTTGTATAAACACTCTGTTTGTTGAGTCGCATCTTATTTAAGGGGGGCCATTCAAAAAGTACGTACGGTTAAGATTCATCACATTTGAGCCCCCCTCCCCCATGTACACTTTTGTACGTTTTGGAGGTAACCCTTCCCCCGAGCGTATGTATGTTTAAGCCCTCGCCCCCCGGTCTAAATATGTGAATTGCTTGCATCACTGTCTTCAAAGTTCGCAAAATTCAATGCATAGCCGAGAAATCCAGAATTAAGGTTTTTCATGTTCAAAAAGACCTTGCCTGTACAGTGCTTTAAAGATAGTTTTATTTACTTAGGATGCTTCGTAAGTAACAAGCGTATGAAAATTACATGGGCGTGCTTACGTTCTTTGAAAAGACCCTCTTCCGCTTGAACGTTTTTGTACGGTTTGTGGGGTACTCCCTCCCCCTTCAGAGCTTACGTAACTCTTTAATGGCCCCTTATTGAAGTGATGCCAATGTTTTTGTATTTGATCTCCTCGGCATTCGAAAAGGGGAATTGTCTATAGAGCGGACATCTCGTAAAAGCGGACACTTCTTTAAAGTCCCGTTCGTGTCCGCTTTAGAGAGCGAGAGCTGACTGTATTTCATATCTAAGTGCAGTTGTTAAACTGCCAGCCTGGTTCATGGCCAAGGTCGTAACAGTTTGTTCTTTGCTTGATAACTGGTCACTTCTTGATCAGATTCAAAAGTAAAGCTTTGGTATTTGATAACCTTTGCCAAAAATATCCTCTTTGCTTTTTCTATTTCTTCTCTATTAAATGATACTAGCAGTTCTCTCATATAGAAAGGCTAATATTTACACAAGAAGATCCTAAAGCCTGGTTCACACAGTATCAGTCAGTGCCTGTCCTGTCTGACTGCATCTAAAAAGTTATTTGTTATACTTGATAGACACCATGTGATAGGCAATGTCATAGTTATGGTTGGGGTTAAGCTGGGAAAATGGGCTTGAACTAGCCATAACATCTACATCACAGCAGAACAAAATTTTTTATATTTGACTCAGCAAAAATGACTGCAGAGGTGCAATTACTAGATCAAATTTCATCAATATTTGTCTGTTCATAGGGTGTGTAGCATGCCCAGCATCAACTTTCTGGGTGCAACCAGACAGGGCAGGCAAGGATTGAAACCCTGTGAACCAGGCTTAAAAGACAGTCGTCTTGAAAACTCAAATGGTAATTTTGAACATGAAAATTGCTGGTGTAGGACTTAGATGAGTATGCAGTTCAAAAACATGAAAGTACCTCACTAGAAAGCATTTCTTGTAGGAAATGGGTGTGGTCCTGGATAGTTTCTTTCATGCTTCACCCAAGACACCTAGTTATGCTTTATGTTTGCTAAATAGTGGTCTTGTAAATTTCCTATAATGAAAGCCCTATACACAAGTGTCAATTGCTCTGCATATAGAAAGCCTGTTTAATCAAAGCTTTTGCTTCATACTTTTTCATGTTTGTAGAACAATCTTTTTTAGGTGAATAGAGATGGCCGAGCTTCCAGATTTGGAGGATGCATCTTGCAGTATATGTTATGACTCAAATGAATTCAGGGTTCTTCAATGTGGTCATGCATTTTGTATAGATTGCTTGCAAATTTTGTATGAAAGAAATGATAGGAAAATACTCTGTCCAATGGATCGGAAAGAAGATAATAGGGATCCACACACCTTGCCAACTCCACATCAGTTTCAAGGACAACTCTTTATACCAATTGAAAATGATGAGAGATATAAAAGTATGAATGAGCTAATTGATGCCCAAATTCAGCATAGAATGCAGACAATAATACATCTGAGAAATCTTGCTAGTACCCTTAAGAGTCAAGAGTTTGACTGTGCTATTGCAAAAGTAACTGGAAGTGCTGTTGGGGTGAGTTACATCTGTACTTCTATATGCAAATATGGCCTATCATTAGAGCCAAACCTTGTTAGCAGAAAGTAGCCTTTGCAATATTTGTTTGCCAAGTTGTTTTTGTTATGTTCATAACTTAAGTTGCAACTTAGGGAGCCTCTTGGTTGGTCATTTAATATACTAGTTCTCTGATTCTTGACAGGAAGCTCAACATATATTAATATAAATTCATATCATATATAAATATTTATGTTGTTAGATATTTATATTAGTGTATATTTGAACAATCAAAGTATAATCCCTTGTTGTTATAAATCATACAGTCTCAGCCAAAATTGGATTTGAAAAAGTTAGGACATGATATGAATTTCAATTCTCATGTGCATTGCAGCTTAGCTTTTGATATCAGATTTGGTTTACCAGAATATGGATTGGTATATTTATATGAGACATACTTTTAATTCAATTTCCAAATATGTGCTTGTTGACCCTTGACATCCATGAATATCCAGAATGAGAGATAAAAAACTGAGATTTCCAGCTATTTTTCTTGAACTTCTGTTAGGTTTCCCCAGCCAACTGTTTTCTGGAAATGGTGTAAAAGGATGTTACTCTTAGGTTCCTAATAAACGTCCCGGGACGCTTATTAATTTTTCGATTTTTTTCTGACCCCCCGGACCTTATTAGGACCCCCCGTTTAATAATTTTCAAGTATTTGACAGATGAGGTTGTCCTTTTTTTTCAACTTTTACAAATTGTTTGTCTTTGTGTGCTCCGATCAGAGATATTTTTGATGCTTACAGTATATACATAGATTTTCATGCTGTATTTGGCTTATATTTCTTATTCTTGGGTTATCTTAAAAGCTGTTCTTATTAGTTTCTCTTGTTTTTGAAAAGATAACCTCTATGGAATTGTGTTTTTAGAGATTTTGACATTTTTTCGAAATTCCAACCCCCCTTTTAATAAGACCCCCCGTTTATTAAATTTTCGAAAATTTTCCGACCCCCCCTACTATTATGACCCCCCGTTTATTAGGAACCTAAGAGTATGTAGGTTAGTTGTATGTGGTTACAAGTACTTTGACAGTAAGATTTTCAAATCCTACTAAGTGGTCACATATTAATTATGTAGTTGTCACAAAGTATTTCATTTTGAATTTTATAGCCTATCAAGCCACTCCTACTCTTGGAGTTTGTTCTGTTTTTTCCTCCTCATGACTTGGACATTTTCAGATTAGTTATCAATCCATTATTTTATAGGCATTTTTTATGTAGTTACATAGGAGAGGAGTTTAATTGTTATTCATCGCAATAGCTTCCTCCTGTTTTGAGTCATGGTGTCATGATGCATTTTTGCAGCAAAAAGTTTTAATACAGCTCAATGGTTAATGTATCAATACCACCGGTTGGTAAATTTTAGCGTGATAGATCCTTCGCAGCTTTTTGTTATTGTACTGAAGCACCTTCGATTTTTCATTGCACGAGAAATGTTTTATGCATTTCTGTGAACCCGTGTATCTACCATCGTTGCCACACCACAAATACTTGGAACACCACACATGTTTTCAATGGAAGTGCTATATATTCACTGAGAAGGCACTGATAGTAAAGGGGCTTTTAAATTTGGCTAACTCCCTCCCTCTCCAAAACAATGTTGGACGTTGCTGCACCGCCAAATGAATGATTTGTAGGAGATGCTACAGTTCCATCACTGCCACACAACATTCTATGGAGGAAAGGAGAGGGAGACAAAGAAATATGCAAGAAGTCTGCAAAATGTTCTAATTATTTTGACAGCGATTGTATCTTTATGTATCCGAATTTATTTTGGAGTGTTCACCTCAATAAGTAGAAGATGGACAGTTAGTGGCGCCTGCTAATGGCCCATCCTTTCCTTCTGTACACTGTACCCATGTGATTTCGTTTACTTCAAGAAACAATTAATTATTTTTGACAAAAACAGTACAAAAATAATTCGTCTGCCAATGATTAAAGCAGAGTATGTCGGAAAAAGTTTCTCTTTCACTGGTGCAAAAGAGTACGATATGCTGCCATTGGAAGCTCGTGAAATGGCAACAACTGATTTTATAACTTTTTTAAAGAAACATTTCAGTTGAAATGCGCGGACACATTCATTGTTATTATTGATAAATACTTTCTTATACTGTTTTACTTTAGGTTTTTGGTTTCATATTTTATGCTGCACTCTTTAATTTATGCTGGACACACGTTGATAACAGCTTTTCGTAAGTTGAAGTGTCTATCCAGTTTAAATATTCCAAATTATTATTATTATTATTATTATCACAGCTACTTTTCTTTGATCTTGAAGTTTCCAATTATCTCACTTTAAAGCATGTTATCAAAGAGTATTTTCTTGCAGGTAGCCGGTTCGCTGTTGGCAGCAGTTGGACTGGGTTTAAGCTTGACTAAAGGTGGGGAACGTGTTGGTGTACCCTTGGCTTTGGCTGGAGCTGGAATTGGTGCTGCTGGCGGGGCCACAACTGGAATAGCATGTACAATAGAGGATATCTTGCGAAGGCATGGTATACAAAGAGTACAAGAAGACCTCACACTAGATTACTTCAAAGCAGAGCAAATAAAAGTCCTTTTAATAAGGGCTGCGCAGAACCCTAAATTCGCAAAACGATGGCAGATCAATTCTGCACAATTTGCTAGTGCCGGTAATATTCTCCCAATGCTAGCCAATCTTGGTGTTACAACGACAGCTGGTATTAGAGTAGCTCTCGGTGTTGGTCGGGCTGCTGCAACAACTGGGTTACATGTTGCCGGTCTTGTACTTGCAGCTACAATGATTCCTCTTGATATTGCCCAGATGGTTACTAGCTCAATCAAGTTTCATAAGAAGAAAGCATCAAAAGTGGTGAAGGATATCCTGGAGTTAGCTGACAGTTTAGAGAAGGATCTACGAATATATCTGATAGAGGGAGGACACTTTCAGTTTGTTTACACCAATGATGGTCAATGGGTGTACATTACTGTATTTGCTGAGAAGCTGGTACAGTTTAAAGAGAAAGTAGAAGATGGCTTTACTCTCGCTCAACTAGAAAGATTTGGTACCATTGTTGAATCAGGTGAAGGTGAGGTACCAAGCCAGGTACAAAAGACAATACAAGATGAATGGTATTCACATGTTGACGAAATGATTGCCAGAGCTTTGGAGGAGCAATTGAAGTTAGCAGATGAGTGAGGTTTACCTTGCAGAGTGCCTTTTTTACCTGCACACTTCTCTACTAAAAGTTTAGATGATTTAGGTCCAAGGGTAAATGGGAAACCAATCAAATAGGAGGTGATAAGAAAGGGAAATGGTAGAATTTAATTCTCTGAGGTCCCCGTGCTGATCTTCGAGCGCAACAAGTGTTTTGTTCGAGATAGGTTATCGAGTTGTCAAATGTTGAGAAATTGTTTGTCGCTTTGTTTTGTTTTGTTTTGTTTGTGTGTTTGCTTGTTTGTTTGCTTGTTTATTTGTTTTTTTCCAGTTCTTTTCTTTCATTTGCTAGCTTTGATGTACATTAAGAATTTTACCCATTCTTTATGATATTTAGTGCTTAGCTCTTATGATAAATAATACTTGTTGAATACCCTAATAGTTTTATTGTATGAATCCCCCATAAGTTTCATTTTTGAATACTTTGACGACTTCATCGTTCGAATACCTTGTCAGTGTGATCTCTTAACTACCCTAACGATTTCATCGTACGAATGCCCTTTTGATGTCATTTCTTGATATCATTTTCGAGATAATCTCCGCGTTTATCTTGTTTTGAAGCAACCATTTTGATATACATTTGTATTCCTTCTTTTCAAGTACATGACCTTTTGTTTTCATGGCAGCAATAACTTTCACTGCACGCTTCTTCTCAATCCACGTTATGCTTGTGTCGCTTATGCACGTTTTGTTATAAGAATATGGCTTACAAGAAAGCTGTACTATGCTACTTAAAAGGTCAAGAAAGCACGGTACTGGACTTTTGAGACCTAAGAAAGTTAATAAGCACACATTTACAATTCCAATGTTCACGCAACCAAACGTCTGTTTGCTTAATTTGCATAGTTTTCCTGTAATAACTTGTGTATTCTGCTGTTATGTTTGTGCGATGCTTGTCTATTGTGTACAACTGCAGTATTACACAAACACGAATATTCTTGCTTAGAACATATTACGAAAGTTTCAATGTTTTGATCATGAAAAAGCTAAGAAGGCTCATGTACTGGGCGAAAAACTGTCTCATAAAAAGACTTTTATTACTTATTTGCCTGTATGTATTATACGATGTTAAAACATAGCATTTACTGTTAAAAGAATACACGCATTCATACTTTATTCATATTGGGATATTTGTTACTGTCAAGGGACTTTTATTAGCTAATGTATGTTGTATATTCTTATGAGCTATATTTATATCTTACACTGTGTTTTTGGTACATTTTGTGGTACATTTTATGGTTGTTAAGACTCCTGATGTTTTCGGGATGACATATGCACTTTTTTCATACCCATTTTGTCTCTCACTTCTTGAGTCATGCTTTAATGATAGGATAAAGAGCCATGCGTGTATGGCGTCGGCTGTTACAAACAATTTATATGTGGCATACGAACATTTAAACTGTTCCGTGTACAGTATTTATGATTGTGGCTGTTGTTGCAGAACACGTTGATTTTTCGTAATGGCTTTCTATATTTCGCATACGATGTTGCTGTACTACAGTAATCAGTTTTTTCTGATTCTGGTTTCTATTTGTAAATCTAACGTGTTGGTTTTATTTGACTACGTTCCTCCATTATCGTTTCATAATTAAAAGTCGGGAAAGAGAGAGCATGGCTATAATGAATTTAAGCCTTGTTCTATTGTAGAGAAGAGTGGACGCCTCTCGGACTTTCAGACAACTCAACGGTTTCTTTTTTAATAATACTGGTGTTGAAAGCGACGATAAAAATGCCATAAGGCACAAGAGTCTGTAACTCCAACTCATACACAAACAAAACTTACTTTTACGTAAACAACTATAGCTTTATAAAGAGAACTTAATTAAGCATGAGATTATCACAGCAGTTCATATGTGTTCACTGCTCTAATAAACCAACTTGAGATTGGTCTCTCAACAACTGAAACAGCCGGCAAGTACCGTTATCTAAAAGGGTTCGAGTACTAAGCAAGCTACAAAGCTTTTTAGGAAGTTTATAAAGCTAATAGTACTTTTGAAATATGTTTTGCATCGTTAAATCAAATATTTGTGTGAGTTTTAATGCTAGAACCCCTATCTCGCAGTTTATTCAAGGCATCGGAAAACATCTTGGGTATTTATAACTACGACAATAATTAGTGCTATACAAGTTAACTTGTTCAGCAAAATTGATTTGCTGTTTTCAATCAAGGACCTATTTGCCTACATGCGCCAAAATCAAATAATTTACAATTTAAAACTTTTTCAAGTATCAAATTCAAAGAAAAAGTTAAAAGTTAAAATAAAGTAGTTACAATATAGCTACACCTTATATTTTACAGCTATAAATTTTGTACGTCAAATGCCCACTAATATATCTTTGGGTGGGGGTTGTCCCACAGCCCCTCTTAGAATCCATCTCTGGTTTCGATACTAAGTCTAACGTTTGTTGCTATCTGACTTGATAGAAACAGCTCCTTGCAAAGCATGAAAAGGCTTACAAGGACCTTTTAGAAGATCGGGATATTGCAGGGGAAAATGGCATATTTTAGGGGAAAATGGGCTGGCTGCTATGGCATGCCGCATTTCTGCTACGCTTTACACACAAACAATGATCACATGGTTCAACATGAATATGAGGCTTCTGTTCTTCGATTTCCTAGCGTACTTCCCCAATTCGAAGAAGGAAGTTCGTGAATGTCTGGCTTAAGCTGCCTGCTTTTGCATAGAGAAGTGGATAAAGATGTGATATTTACTCATTTTGAGGTTCGTTTTGTATACTTATCCGAGTCATCAGTGATTCACTTTACAAATATCATATTTCACAAAGTTATATGTGTTGTATCAACTCAATGGTCAACAAGTCTGTGCAGGCCTACCTCAACATAGTGTACAGGATGTTGACAGGAATGTCCACATGTACTCTTGTGATTTTCATTCTATTTCAGGCAACAGGAGAGAGTTGTTCTACACTAGGGTTCTACTGAAGAAAAGTACCTCTCCTAGAAATAGATGGCCTACCCTATCTAACAAACTATACACCATTTGATTGCTCTCGGTGAATAGATTATGATGATACCGTCATTTACCCCATAACTGAAAGTTTCGAGGAGTTGTCAAGGGGTAGGGGTTAGGGTTAGTATCTACATAGTACCAATCTTCAAAATTTCATCGATTTGAGTCATGTGGTTAATGATGGTATCATCGTAATCTACTAGCTGAGTGCTATCTGGTGGTGTATAGTGTGTTAGGGTAGGCCATCTATTTTTAGGAGAGGTACGATTCTGCAATAGCACCCTGCACTAGTGCCATTACAAACCCTTTAGCCCATGGCTCAAATGTTACTAAACTTTTGCTGACTTGGTCGCTATGGTATAGGGCTATGGACTTTTGTGACTCCTGCGTGACAACACTCAAATGTGCATTCTATGTGACCCACGCTGGAAGAATTCAGCATGGATTGTCTTGTCCTCAGCGTACTGGTAAAAGATTTTTCATTCTACCGTTGGCATACATGCATTCAATTAGTAGACGGATAGGAAACAAAAGAATACCACTCACCAACATCATTGTCAGTTCTTCATTACTTTGTTTTATGTAGGCTACTGTATATTACAAAATGAGGGCCAAAATACAAATAATTTAGGCCTACTTTACAAAGCTGAAAAGTTCTGAAGCTTAATAGCCACTGTTTGAACTATTTCATGGTCAGTTGACAGAGATCACAGCCAACACTGCAGAGTTTGGCAGTTGCATACTCAAGATTTTGTCTCAAATGTTAATGCACACCAGGAATGGACATGGTTGGATGTTGAAAAGTAACAGGGTGTGGTTTATTTGGTTAATTTTGATATTTACCAACTACCATAATGATAATAATGAAGTAAAAATGGCTCTGCTGATGTACATGCTGTTTGGTACAGAACCTTTTGTGGGAAGAAACAACAGAAAATATATAAACTGCAGGGATTTCAGTGTGGGGTGAGCGATGGCATGTGCCCATGGTTACAGTTGGGAGTGATTAATCGCACATCCAGTAGTAAACATTTCCCTTGTGTAGAGTGACATCTGGAATCCGACAATCGCTATGATGAAACTCCTTTTCATAGTGGACACTTTGTTATTGATTTTTAATGGACTGACACATGCTTGTCATCTCTTATTTGTTGGTAAGGTGGGGGGAGGGGGGGAGGTGCTTCTTTGTTCCCATTTGGTAATGCTCTCGTTGTTTGTTTGTCTTTCATTTTTCTGAACAGCATTTAAACACCTCTGACAAACGGCTCTCTATGTCACAAAGTAGCCACAATGACAGTTTGATAGTATTTGGAAATCACTCTCCTTGGAGTAAAGATGAGAGGGAAGAAATCATTGAGAGAACTCTCAATTTGTACCTCAACTCGAAAAAGGGAATGAAAACATATAATCTTCCAGGCATCCAAACTTCAACAGAAACCGATGCTCCCTTACCAGACGATTCATCAGAGTCAGACAGTGATATTGATGAAATTGAGGAACTTGGCCTTTTTGAAGCCAAACTTGAACTTTAGTAGACAAGGCAGTGTGGAATTTTGTTACTTCTGTTTGAAATATTTAACATGAGCTGATAGTATTCTTTTAGTTAAGTACATTTATCATTTTGAAATAAGTGTCAGTTGTTTCTATCAGTGCCAAATCCCGTTATCATTTGAAGTTGAATGCTTGCAGGATATAGAGCAAAACTGATTGTAGGTCCTTTAAAGCTACGTAATATTTTCCACTCTAAATAATTAAAGGAAATCTTTACTATAGTTAATGCTCTAGGCTATGGCTTGCTTGTAGAAAAATAAAAGGGAAATGCTGTTGAGTTCAATTTTTCAAAAAAACTTCTCTATGTTGTGTTGTCTAATAATTGTCAGTCGCTCGCCCCCACTCTGGTCACGTGAGTTTCTGGTGGTGTGCCTCAATTTCAGAGTGTGAAAGCCCTGAACTTACTATACTTTCTAAGCCAAGAATCAAGCAGGCACTGCAAGTGTGCCCCTGAGATCAAGTGCATGCTTGCGCACCTGACCTTTTGCTCATGCACACTCAAGATCTCATCAAAAGGGCATATCCTGCAGTCAGAAATACAGCCAGTACAGGCACGCTTTGCCAAAGACTATTTTGTAAATGATTCATAGGAACATGAGTTTGTGCTTCCTATAGGCTGATATGTTTGTTCAATGACATCCTTTGTTGATCAGTGTTGTGGTTGTATCATTGCTGTGCATAGCACCTGGAGGCAGAGAGAGGAGACGGTGATGTTAGCTGTTCTCTGACTCTACTCTGACTACAACATGAACATAATTTTACACATATACATATATTTGGATGTCAAAACATTGCACATAAGGTACTAAATGACTATCAAAAGAAGGTGGTCTGCTGAGTAAGCAAACTGGATAGATAAGATGAACAGAAGCAAGGGAATGACCTGCATAAAGTGATGACAGAAGTGGAAAGGTCGTTCTGAGATTAGTAATGAAAGAGTTGATAGATTTACTCATTGTGTTTTGAGGTCACTACAGAGTCTTCCTCTATCATCCAGGCAGTTATCCCTTATTATCTTGCTTTTTAAATGGAACACTGGACTATATGTGGTCTAATGGACATTAGGGACATTGGGTAGACAGTAGGGCTTATGTTTGGGGACTAAAGACAGACTTTTGACACTTTTCCTTATAAATCATACTTGAGTACAAAATTCTGAGAAAGTAGCAAAGGTCTTAAAATTTCTGACAGATATTGTATTAGGAAGGCTGTAGTCTCATGCCCCTAGTCACTGTCCCCCTTGAGCAGACCATGTATTTTGGCATTTGAGAAGCATTCCATTCCCTGCCATTCCTTGTCCCCCCACACTTTCCCACACAAATGCATATTGGCATTTATGTATTGGTCAGCTGTTTATTTATGTTACTGCCAGAAATATTTTACATATTAGGTAGTATAGGAAGTTTATTCTTGTGTCTATGTATATGGAAATTTAGTCTTTTGCAAATGTGCATATTTCGCATTGAAATAGCTTGTTAGCTGGTTCAGGACTTAAGTTGGTGCATTTGACTACTCACATGCTGAGTCAAACATTCTTTGCACAAATACCACCATAAGGGATACATATTTACAGTAATATGACTATATCTAGTCATTCTGATTTTGAACATATGCAATGTTTTATGTCACTCATTTGTGTGATTACAAAAAGTGTTTGAATGCAATTCTCTGGAAAAAACTTTTAGAATGTTCTATTTATTCAACATTTTTCATACCTTGTGCAGTATTTTTCGTTAATACTCTCTCACATTTCATAGTATATTATGTTACACCTACCTAACAGACAATTACACTTGACTTACAGCCAAATGGATTAGGGCTCCGTCCTCCTCATTAAGGTGAGGGATTTTTTTGGGAGGATTGGCTTCATTCCAAAAATCATATGCTAACCTGGTGAATCCTGACAAGGTAGTATGAACAAACCCATTATAACAGCTTTTGTATATTTTATGTCAAATATGCTTAACATATTTATAACTTTGTTTGTATTTAAACATGAGCAGGTTAAGTGAAATATTGGGTGTAGTCATGGATATAACCCATAGAAAAAGCTTACAGCACAGCCCCCCCTTCTTAACCTTTTAAGATGGTACCCTTGCATTAAATGTTTATTTTATTCCTTTTTAGGTCTTACTTCTTTGGAAAAAGTGTTGCTTCTACACTACAACTGGTAATTAGACATGTCTGACTATTTCGATTTGGAGCATGCATCTTGTTGCATATGCTTTGACTCAAACCAGTTCAGGGTTCTGCAGTGTGGCCATGCATTCTGTTTGGAGTGTTTGCAAGCTATGCATGATCACCATGGTGGGAAAATCCCCTGCCCACTGGACAGGAAAGAGGATGGCAGAGAGCCCCGTACCTTGCCAACACCAACTGAGTTTGACGGGCAACTCTTTTTTCATGGTATAGATGATGAAAGACACATAAGTTTGAACCAACTTATTGATGCACAAGTTCAACATAGATTGCAAACAATAAGACAATTGAGGAAGCTTGCTGAAAATCTTGACACTAATGAGTTTAATTGTGCTATTGCAAAGATAACTGGGAGCGTTGCTGGGGTGAGTGTTATGTTCTGTTACTATTATGTGATACATACATGTGTGGTGCCATTTCATGCTTAATTCCTTTTGCATGGGAATGACAGTCTGGAAAAGTAATTTGTAAGAAATTTATTGGGTTTTTAGTGACCCTAAACGCCGGGAACCAAACCTTCAACTCGGGCCTCATTTCATCATTCATTCTCAACCGACCTTTTCCATTTCTGCTAAGTCATCCCACATCTGGACATCACCTTACGTCATCCCTGTCATCACACCTTACAGGTCATTCCTTTGCTTTAGTTTACCTCGCATGTCCTTTCCACCTACTCAGCCCACCACCTTCTTTTTATATCTATTTAGTAATTCATGTGTAATGATTCGTCAGCTAAATTTGTGTATATATGTGTGTAAAACTATGTTGAATATCAGTCAGTAGATCAGTACCTCAACATCGTCTATCTCTGGCTCCGTGTTCTCTGCACGTTAAATAAGACTACATGTACAACAACCATCCAAGAGGATAGGCCGGTTAATCACACTACAGCATTACATATCACAAAAGGTTCTGGGTAGGAATACTTTGTTGCTTGTTTTCATTTGTTATAAGTACAACAATAGTTTGAGAAGGCAATTCCTAGGAAGGATAGGGACCTTAGAAATTGCAACATGATGAGAAAGACTTTTTTGAATATGTTTGGAACAAGTTTTGATGATATAAATCCAATTGAATGTTTAATATATGTAGTGCACAAAGGCTGAGAGTTGTAATCAATATTTGCATGATTCTTTGAACATCTTTTGTTTTATGGCGTCAACGGCATCAGGGCATTTTTGACGAAAATTTGACTACAAGGAAAAATCTGCAGAATAGGTATAGCATTATGAAAGATATGCATGGGGCTTGAATGACTCAGTCATCATGTTCATTACATTACAGAAAAGGGCCAAGCTACTGGGATTTTGTTTGATTTTGATATTACATGTAGGAGAGAGCATTGAACCTACATGGGAGTGTTCCATTGGTAGTCACAGCATTAAAAACTTTCCTGGGCTACATTGCACATGCAGCATGTCCTGATGTCACAAAGTTGACCAATTTTGATTGAATAGTCTTTTTGGTATTGTTTAAAACCCAATGTGATGAATCTTAGCCCTTTTGTGAAATCCAGAGAGTAGACACGTTGGAAATAATGTACAGAGCGTGATTATATATACAAAAATATATACATAATGAATTGTAATGCGTAGTAACCATAAACGTGTTGCAAGAACGTTAAACGAAGACTATTGACTAAGACTAAGTAGAACAATATAAGAATGTTCAGGTCCAATCCCCTACTAACTAAATCCCTGACCTCAGTACTTGACACCATTTCAGGAAACTCGAAGAATGTATTTATTTTTTTCCTGCTTATTTGTACTTTCATGTCAGGGTAGCTTTGGTTCTTAGCATATATTGGGATTTGGTCCTCAGAGAATTGACAACATAGTATTCTCTAGCCTCCTATAAAAAGGCTCTAAATGTTATAATTTATTTTGCAGAGGACGCATTTACCTTGCAACTTATAAATGCAGTATTGTTCGCTAGTCAAATGGTTGTCCGGTTTGTCCCCTTTTAGACCATGGTGAAGTTTATTTTTCCCAATTTCAGGTTTGATAGAGCCCAGCTTTACAAGTATATATAGCTAGACATATCAGAAAGTAACAAGTAGTATATGAATGAATGTTCAAATATAAGTAACAAGACAAATTTGAGCTATCTGATTCAGGGACCCAATCTATTTGCTGAAAATAGGCCAGCAATGCTAGCTCAATTTAACTTGCGGACTAATGATATGCATTAAAATTTACTAATATTTGGATAACATTAAACGTTGTCATTTTACTTTTTCGATAACTTGCTAGTTTTTAGCTACTGCCACACCCTTTGTGTAATTTCACATACTACTCTTTATAGAAGTGTGGAATTGTAAGCATTTTAGGCTCTAAAGGAGATGTGGCTTCATATTATGCTTTCAGCATAAAATCGTAACTACCTGCAATACTTGACACATATATGTATTTGTCTGTTTCTTTGTGAGCAAGTTGTGACTCCATACCAAATATCATGTAAATGTGAGGAAGCAATACCCTTAATGACTTGCGCAAAGATGGCTAACGTTACTACTGCTGCTAGGATTAAACATAGGTCTTTAGTGATCACATTGCTCGACTTGAAAATGTGTTTGGTGAAGTACAGCACAACCTCATTCTAGAAGTTTTAAAATATCATTCCTACTCACATTCAACTATTAATCCGCTATCTTTACTCAGATTTTCAGACATCTATCATCAATGACAATTTTGAAACACCTTTTATGATAGAACACCCCGGCGTTCTTCAGGGGGATTGCCTAGGCTCATTAACCTTCGACTAATGCTTTAATGCGTTCGTTCATTATATTTCTGATTCAAAATCTACACAGTTCGGCTTCTCTATTAATAAACCAGGCTATTTTGTCTGCTGTTGGAATGGGTAAAACTTTCAAATATTTGGGTGAATATTTCAACTTCTCAATGGATAATGTCGACCACTTGTCTGAATTGTTGGGGTTAGTAACTGATTTATTGAGTAAACTCGATACAATCCCTATCGCCCTACAAACAAGCTTCTTCTGCACCATCAGTTTGTTCTCTGTAAACTATCATTGCATTTTACTAGTACGACATGGATTGTTGAAAACTTTGATAACCTTGTATCTAGATACATTCGCCAAAGGCTTGAACTACTGATTAGTGCTAACCACTGTTCACTTCTATCTTAATCTAAATACGGTTTAAGCCTTATTCTGCTATCCACCAAGTTTACGCAGTGCCCTGTGGTTGTTAGAAATGCTTTTAAGTCATCTCCTAATTCAGATATAAACCTTTTTGCAAGAACCAATGCTGGTTGCAATATTCAGAACGACCAATATTGTAGCACAAAACAAGTGATAAATCCTATACTAACTGACAGTGAAAATTGCCTTCATCATGAACTTAAATCTCAAGGTTTCATCATCTCATCTATTCTTTTTCATGCTTGCAGTAAAACTCGAAACCTCTCTGATCGAAAGTACAGAAAAATATGACGAAACAAATCTTAGCCAGGTATCTATTGTGGTCAGGTCCGGAGCTACGTGAATTTAGCTAAATTAGACAATTATTTGTGACAGTATTAAATATTATTCCTTTATAAGTAGACAAGCCAGTTATGCACTACATAACAATGGGGAGGTGCATTATTGTAAATGCAGTAGTACTGTTACGTCATTATGACGTTGCAAAAATAGGATGTATTATATGTATTATTTTATATATATTATGTTTGTCAACTTTACGGTTAGATACATCAATAATACACTTCCTAACAGGGTAAACCTTTCGAAATGGGGTCTTTCCTCCTCCTCCTCTCATTGTAGCTTTTGCCAGATGCCGCTTCATATTTTTGCAGAATGTAACGTTTACTTAAGTGGAGGTTGTATCAGCTGGCGCCATGATTCTTTACTTCAGTTTGTTGCTTCGACCTTACAGGCGAACGAGGAGACATCACTGTCCGTTGATCTTCAAGGCGTTTTAAGTCCCTTAGTGAATACCGGAGAAGACCAGACCTGCTCTTAAATGTCCATAATAGGTGTCTATATATTCTTGAACTTGCCATTGGTTACGAAACTAACCTTGCTAATAACATACCACGAAAAATAGGAAATATCACGTTTTGACAATGACACTGACTTCAATACAATAAAGTTAGATTCCTAAACCTGTTCTATAAGAACCTTTGGAGTATTTTCGTCACTATAAACATTTTAATTTCATTCATTTTTAATTCTTTTACATGATAGTCCCGTAAGCTAAGACTGCTTTCAGGGGGAACGTGACAAAATTTTCAATTTGAAATAAACACCTAATTACTATATAATTATGTAAAGATATATCACTCAATTACAAAACTAAAGTATGATAGAAATGGATACTTCAACATCGATGTTTAGAAGCATGTAAAAAGAGTGCCTGCTTATCCTCGGACCCATAGCTGTTCCAAGGACGCGCACTGCGATATGAAAATGATTGTTACCCAATAGGCAGCCGATTTCATTAAAACGCTTAGAGAACTCAACATGCCAACCAACATTGGAACTTTATCCTAAAAAAACTATCCACCATCACTACCAGGTCTACTTATTATATTTTCTGCAGACGAGGAAGCGATTGGATTATGTCCGATGTACTGACACTGTAGATAGGCCTTATTTGTAGCACAACACTCGCTAGAGCATGAAAACTCGGACAACGATGGAAAGGTGAAGCTGAATGTATAGCCAAATGCGGGTGAATAGTGGATGCTATATCTAATAAGCCACATTGTTTGGTCAATTGACACCTACTTAATTCCAAATTTTTGCTCAGGTGCTAAAGGGAAAAATGAACTGATAACGAGAAGGACTTTGTACAAGAATGATTATACCCAATGTCAGATTTGACCTGACCTGACATGATCTGCCATGACCTAACATTACCTGACATTACCTAACATAATTTGACATGATCTGACCTGACATAGGGTAGAGTACTTCTTGTATATAATCTTTTGGTTTGCAAATTCGTTTTCTCTCATGAACTCCTCAACTAAGCTAGGAGTGAGTAGGTATCACTCGATCAAGGAATGAGTAAGCAACAATATAAATATATACAAAAAAGCATTTTTAAAACGTTTCAGCACAAGCTTTTATCAGACTGATGAAGATATTTGCGAAATATTAACATTGTTATTATACAAACAGTTAGCAGATAATTAGGAGTAGCAACTAACAATCTCATTTAAAATAATAGTTTCATTTCTACAAATGTAATGAGAATGGATGCAAAGATCAAAGTAGTATATTTGTATTTGTCTGATTTTGTGTCTTACAATAGTAGAAAATCCTAAAAGTTCAAGTTTTTAGCCCGAAATCGTTAAAATCTTCAACTCGTATTCGTCTTCATTAGTACTGAGTGCATAACTGTCTAATGAGGTCTATCATGTTTTACTAGATAGCGGGCTCTGTGATGACAATAGTTGGTATATCATTGAGCTTTACTGGTGTTGGGGCAATTGTTGGTGTGCCCTTGGCTCTGGCTGGTGCTGGGATTGGTGTTGCTGGCGGAGCTACTACTGGACTAACAGTTGCCGTAGAGCACCTGTTGCAAAAGTATGGTATAGAGGAAGTACAGAGAGACCTCACTTTGGATCACTTCAAAGCAGAACAAATAAAAGTTGTGTTGGTGAGAGCAGCAGTCAATCCCGAATTTGCTGAACGGTGGCAGATTGACCCGTCCCAAATTATTGGTGCGAGTAATATATTGCCAAGACTTGCGAAACTGGGCGTTACAACTGCGGCTGGCGTTCGACTGGCGTATGGTATCGGTCGCGCAACTACAACAGTTGGTTTGCACGTTGCTGGTCTGGTACTTGCTGCTGCTGTTATTCCGCTTGATCTTGCTCAGATGGTCGTTAGCTCCATAAGGATCCACAAAAAAGAGCCATCAAAGGTGGTTAAAGATATCAGGAAGATGGCTGATGATTTGGAAAAGCAGCTGCGCATCTACTTGATAGTGGAATGCTACTTTCAACTCGTGCACACAAACGCTGGCGAATGGGCATACGTTGTGATTCGTCCGAAGATGATGCAGCATTTTAAAGATGCATTGGCAGATGGTTTTAATATGGAGCAGCTGGAGAGATTTGGTGAAATTATTGAATCAGGGGAAGGTGACATACCCAGTGAAGTAAGAAAGAAAATACAAGATGAGTGGTATTCACCTTACGATGAAGTGCTAGCAGAAGCTTTGGAGGAGGAATTAACATACTAATTACTTAGTCCCCTGCCGAGGAGCAGACTATTTCATAGCTGTTAGTTCGCTTGTACCGTAAATCCTCAAATTAGCCCCCAGGGGGCTTATATATTTTTTATGCTTTTTGGATGGGGGCTTATTCAAGGGGAGGGCTTATTCGAAGGGGGCTTATAAATTATTTGACAAAAAAGCTCATTACCAAAGCTCCGTTTCTCCATAATGTTACAAGAACAGTCTAAATTTAAGCATTAGTCTTTATCACAGTCTTCATCATCTTCTAGGGTGGGGGCTTATTCGAGGGGGGGGCTTATTAACAACATAAAGTTCTAGCATGGGGACTTATTCGAGGGAAGGGCTGTTCGAGGGGGGACTATTTCGAGGATTTACGGTATGTATATGTTGGATATACTATCATACAATGATGACATTCCAGTCCAATATGAAATCATTGAAAGTTATTGTAGTGCCATTATTTGTCATATTGCTGCAATGCTTGTTGTAGTAAAGGTGACCAAGCCGCGACTCGCAAGGCTCGCGAGTCACATACTGCTCTTTTATGCAATAAAAGAAGGAACCTACCTTCCCACTTAGAAAGAGCTAATAGAAGGAGCCTACCTTCCCACTTGCTACCTCTATTTATTTTCATGTGAATTCCCACACTATTCTTAAAGGTCCTTAAGACAGGACCTGCTCTTAAATATCCATAAATATTGTGATATGTCCTATGTTTACGTGTTATGTTATTTGCAAGATTAGTTTCGTAATCAATAGTATACAGACATTTATTATGGATATTTAAGAGCACTTTTATCAATCTCCTTTGACTCTCTGTCATCTGAAGCATATTGTATGCAACTCTTATCCTAGAAAAGATTGGCCCACCTCTGTTATGTAGCTAATGATAATGACCTTTTAAGGAAGCTCAGTCCTTATATCTATTATGCATTTTTCATCTGCATACTTCACCAGTACAGTACAGAATGTATTTTTGTAATTAGCAACTGGTATCATGATCTTCGTGCGAATATTTGAGTTCCTAGAGGATTTTCATACAAATTTGTAACGCCTAAACCTCTGTCTTCGACACTGGCAACACATCAAAGATTGGCGTAGAACTATTACTGTTGCAAAATGCCGTCTTGTTGGTAATTTATGAAATGTCCTAACTCATCCTTTTGTATTTTGTCTTCATAATTCGCTGCAGTTGCTTTTTTGCTATTTAATATAAATCCTGTTGCCTTCACAAAACTTTCCTTCACTCTATCCAGTCGATGGGGCTGCGATGGCCCCCCTGGTATGAGCAGTCCTCTCTCAACAGCAGGTCCAATGCACATTGCAATGGAGCTGCGATGGCTCCCCTGTGCAAATTGCCTAAGAGAGGGGCGGTGCGAGCAAATGACCTACCCTTGAGCAACGGTTTGGAAGCGTGGCTTGATAGCTCAGTTGGTAGAGCACTGACGTACAATGTCAGGGGTCGCGAGTTCGAATCCCGCTCGGTTCGGTTATTTTCTGGCACTTTCACTTTTCATTGCTATTTAATAATCTAATATCGATAATCTTTAGTTGCTGATGCTGCTTACTCCAGTATTTTTGTGTTTTTGATGTGCAAGTACTCTTGGGTGCTTTATAGAAGCGGGGTTGGGACGAATGAGGGGTGGAAAAAGTCCCCAAAACCTGATAAACAGGGAGTTTGAGTAGACGGGGGCGTTGGAGAAAAACCAAAAGTGAGTGTAATAGAATGGGGGTCTGGACAAAAGGTTTTCAAAATGAAGTCATAGATGGAAACAATACTAAACAATATAACATGTGTGATCAGAGTGGCTTTCTTTACCTTGCATGCCAATGTACCTCCTCCAAAAATTGTCTTGGCTGAGAGCTTACTTAAAAATTAATAGGCGGGCGTTTGTAATAAAACGGTTTTGATTGTGTAAATCGTGGTCTTTTGTTAGCAAAACCACGAGCTGATTAACTTATGCAAATACCCTTCAACTAATACGTGATAAGTCACCCAATAAATTAAAAGCAAGGAGCTATGATCAATATATCTAAGCGGCAATTGAAAGACACTCAATTTGGAGTACCACAAGGATTGGCTTCTAGGGTCTTTACTATTAATGTCTTTATACAGTAGATGACATATTCTTATTTACGAATCGTATTTGAACTTGTAGCTATGCTAACGCTACCATTATCATTGCATTTTTCTTTCATTTTAAGGCAAGATTAGCAACTACTTTTAAAGTCAATAACTTATATTCTTTTTAAAACAGGAACCTTATCGATAACAGTGCCTTTTGGCACTGAAGTATAAATATTTCTATTATTATTAGATTATTATTATGCCATTTTGCCCATCATACGATTACCAGTCAAGAAGACAGACCTTCATAGTAAAATGGCTTTCTGACACCTGTTTGAATCTAAGTGATAAAAAATGCAACCTAATAATACTTGATGATCAAAGTACCGAGGCAACAACTGGAGTAACAACTGGAATTTTTTAAAATTAATATAAGTGGCTGTAAAAAATGCCAGCTGTGACTTTATGAGAAACTATATTCAAGATTTTTTAAAAGCCAAACAGCAGTTTGAAATGTGTGCTCGCTTGTCTAATTGCATTAACCATACAATATTAGAAATTTCAATGAATTATTGCTGTGGATCGCAATCTAACTATTGTCCACTTGCATCATTGTTTAATGGCAAGGCAATTAATTCAAAATAGCATTGCGTGCACGAAAGAGCTTTGAGGCTGGTATGCAAAGATAGTGAATCAGAACTAGAAATAATGAAGGAAAACTATGTAGCCACGCAGCAACACAATCTGCATCTGCTAATAGCTGAAGTTTTCAAAGTGGAAAGCAATATAAATAAAGCATTAGTAATGAAATGTTTTACTTTGAGAATATCGACAACTTTGTGAAAAACAACAACAGATGTAATGAAGAATATGCAATACTGTACACTGTACATAGGCAACCTTTTCTGGTTCTCATTGCCAACAGGACTTTCAACACACTATTTAAGGCTGGTTATCGCTATTCAAGTACTGATCGATTACCCATCAGACCACGAGAACGGAAGAATGCCAGTTTTAGACCTGGAAGAATTGTTATAACAAATTGAAATTGAAAGTGACAAGAATCTAAAAATCCTTCACTCCCACTATATGAAAAATGTAGCTAGTAGAAACGTTATTAGCAAAGAAATAGCACTCTCTTTGCTGACAAAAATCAACATAATAGTTTCAGATCTTGTACGAGGGATGAGGAATGTTTCTGAATAATGCAAAGAAAAGAAAGATTCAAGCATCTGTGTACAACATTTCATTCACAAGATGCAGTTTAATAATTATAATAATAATAATAATGATGATGATAAAGAATTTATTTAAAGTTGGGTGTGAAACAATATAGTTAATCCAAAGAATAGGATAACTAATTCATACCAACTATTTACAGATATACAATATATAATGACTCCAGCTAATTACATATGTTACAATTACAATCTACATTCCATGATTTGATACAGGGCCTTTTTTAACATACAAACTGGGGGGTGGGGCAAATGCCCCGCCAGTTCTCAACTTTGCCCCCCGAGTGAAGACGTTTTTGACCCCCAAAAAATATCCCTTTTTGTATAGGTTCTCAGCTATGTTGTCAGATAACTACTGCTGTCATCATGTTGCAATGAATGGGACCCCTCGAGCTTCATTGGCAAAAGAATGAACCACAATAACATTTTTGCACAACATTGGGAAACTGTATAATACACGAACAGTACGTCATTGTAACAAGTACAAAACTAGAGATTTAATCTCCAAACTTTTTTACATGAAAATTTGACATTTATGAGCATTGTTTCAATATGTCACATGTATTAACCTTATTTCAAATTAGGCTTTTTGTCCTAGTTTCATGTCCCTTTTTGAGAGTTTGCCCCCCCCCCCAGTAAAAATATGTTAAAAAAGGCTATGATTTGATATGAACTTTGAATGAGGCTACACATACTGTATGTAGTTTGACTTGACTTTATCGCATCAGATATAGTGTTCCAAACGATACTAGCCCCAGAAGACAATTGAATTTAATCCATATAGAACTGTTCTAACTTTAGGTAGTTGTAGTAGATCTTTTGCTCTGAGGTCGTAAGTTACTTCCTTTCTTATGAACAGATCCCACATGAATGCTGGATTTTGGCAGTTTAGAGATTTATACACTACCGTTCAAAAAGTGTTGGGACGATTCGATAAAAGAATGATCGCGTCGACTTTGCTTCTATGTGGCAACGTTAAGTTATTGGGATTAATTTTTGTTATCAATGAAGATTTTTTCTTATGCGGCTTTAAAAGCTACATTTTTTAATGATCTTTCTTTTGTGTGTTTTTTTCCTTATGTTTCAAAAGTTAGCCCTTTTTTGAACGCCAACACAATGTTTTGTAAAGTTTCAAACTTACTACATCGCAGCACTCTCAATAAAGACCTTTCATGTCTTGGCATCTTGATCTTCTTTGGTCTACCAACCCTTGGCAGATTTGTTACGGTTCTAAATTTAAAGAACTTTTTGCATACAGCGAAAGCTGCATTCTTTGAGCAGTCCACAATTGTTGCAATTTCTTGATAGCTTTTACCATTAGTTTTGTAAAAAAAACAATTTCCAAGCGCTTCTCGTATGATATTTCATGACGTTTGATAAATGCCATGTTCATGTTTTTGACCTAGAAAATTTTTTCGGCTAATCTTTTTCGAATACTGTGATGCAACTGAAAAGCTTTGAAACATAAACAATGTCTTATTAAAATTTCATGGTAATAAACGGTTACCCTATTTGATAAGAGAGGATCAAATGCTTGTCTTTTTAAAGCTTTTAACGTAAACGTCCTTCGAAACTTCGAATCGTCCCTACACTTTGAACGGTAGTGTAGGCCTTGAATCATTGATTTATGAAAGCTTTTTGATTGGATTGTCTGCTCATTGTTTCTTTGAAGAAGCTCTTCGAATGATTCTTTATAATCATTGATGAGTAGTATTCGTAGAGCATGTTTGGAGTTTTCAGTCTATTCACAAAAAGACTGGTTACTAGTCTACATTATGGCTAAGAATGTATTCGGAAAAATAGCAGAGCAACTGATAGAACTGGAGAATGCCCAATGTGCAGAGGAAAGTTATGGCAAAGAAGAGGAAGAGACGGGAGAACTCGACAGAAATATGGTGGTATACAGAGGGGAATTATGAAACAGTTATGCTTGTAGAAGCGACACTTACTGAACATTTGGCTGAAACATGCAGCGCTACAAGGAGCAAAACTGAAAATTCATGTTGTTGAACGAGCAGGAAATCTTTAAAATAGAATTTTGACAAGATTAGATCCATTCCATAGACGTGCATGTGATCAAGGAAAATGCATGGTATCAAGTTAAGTGCCAAGGATGCATTGGAAAAGGAAGAAATGACGGATTATATGTTGGAGAAATGGCAAGACCCTTTCGAGAAAGAGTAGGTAAACACCTAACAAAGTATGGGGATAAGGACAAGATTTCAGCTTGTCACAAACATGTAGAGGAAAAACATGGAAGTGAAAGACAACGTTTAGAGTTAAAAGTTGTTTCATTCTGTGGCAATGACGCTATGCTAAGACAGGTCACAAAACTGTGGTCATTAAAGAACTAAATCCGGAGCCATACAGCAAAGAAGCATGGGAAATGAGTTTAATAAGCTTAACGAAAAAATCGAAAGCTAATCTCACTGAGGAGGTTGCCGACGGACAAAAAACTTTTGAGAGAAACAAACAAAATAAAGTATAAATGTGTTTTGTAGTGTACCCCACATAGGTATGAAACTGCCTAAATACTATTTTTCTCCATGTAGCCATGGTTACTCGCACTAGTAGCATTTTGCGTCAGCCTCGTTCACGCTCATTGTAAACTCTCGAGATTGTTCTTTGCTAGTGAAAGTGGAGACCGCAAGAGAAACTTTTTAAGTATGTCCAGCCTGTCATCTGACACCATTCGTATGTGATTGCCTGCAAGATACATTGCCGATTACTGATGTTGAGGTGGGTATTAGTTCCTGCTTAATGCTTGCTACACTTCATAATGCTTCATCATCAAAAATTTTATATTTTAGACTTCCCTTTGATTTCATTTTAGCTGTACGTGCATTTATGCGCTTAGGTGAATCACTCCGGCCCATTGCCAGACACCGTTCGACCTCCAGTTTATGGTTAGTTTGCGCACAGTTTACAGTACTTTGCGTTACTTTTTCGCTGTTGGTTAATAGTTTCATTTATCCGTTCACTGCTGGTCTGCCGTACAGCTAGGGAACGCCTTTATAAGCATTGTACGCTCGTGCTATCATTTTATGTGCTTTTCAAAGCCTTGAAAAACTGGCTATAATAGTGTAGTGCAACACTCACTCTTACAGAAGCCTGCTACATTCCATGCATGCAAGCCTGTAGCCTAGTGGGGCCTTGGGGGCAGGGACCGTAGAGCGTTGAATTCTGATTGAGTCCCCCCCCCCCCAGACAAATGCAGTTGTGCACTCCAGTATTTTTTGCTTCGTATAAGTATTTGTCAGATTATGCTCACTTGAAGACAGACTGCCACATAGCATGTTTCATAGCAGCAAGCTGAAAGCATGTGTGCCATAGATCAGCTCATTTAATCCTATTTTTTATTGTTCCTTGCTCGCCATCACCTACTTTTCTCCACTTTGCTCAGAATTCGTTCTACCTTTACTTCTCTCATTGAAGGTACAGTAGCCAGAGAATGTGGCCATGCTTGTCTCTTGCATGAAGGAAAGATTCTTGATTTGTTTGTTTATTTGTCAACTTTTTTCGAGGAGACATTGCAAGGTTATGTTACCAAATGGCTACGGTATTGCATGTGTGACAAAGTTTAGATCAAAAAAAGACAAATCATTTTCAAATATGCTTCTCTTTAAGTTGAAAAGGTATAATATGTCTATAGAAAGGCTGTGTAAAAAGCATGCATAGTGTTTCGGGAGTTATAAATGTGCTATGATTTGCAGAATAAATAAATGCTTGGCAGATTCTTTTGCTACTCTCCTGTGAAAAAGATTTGAGCAGACCCTTTCACACATATTTATATTTGCAAAACTTTAATTTCAAATATTAGATTTAGATAAAACTTTCATTATTAGATGTTATGTTAGTAGGTTTGAATTATTTTGCAGAAAAGGTTGTTTGGAAAAATTGCAAATTACATCTTGTTTAACCACACTCCTATTGTCTTTTTCTTCCTTCACAAGCCATCAGAAACCAGGCAATGCTATAGCAAGGGCTACAAAAATTACTGAGATGCATTGAATGGGATTGTATTCTCATTTTTCTCACCAATTCGCCTGTTAGATTACAATCTTTCAGCTGGTGAATCCTTTACAAAGTTTCTCCACTCCACTCTTCTCTCATATATCTTACTCTCTTCCACTTCTCTAATTGATGTTCCTCTTTTCTCAAATGCTTTATTAATACCTTGAATCCATCTCATTCTTGGATGACCCAGCGGCCTTTTGCCAGGTGGAAACCATTCAAGAAACTGTTTTGGCTTTTAGAAACTGTTTTGGCTGAATGGGATTGTATTGCCAGATGAAAATAATTATTCCACTTCAGTTACTGTGAATGCTCAATTGGTGACCATACTCTTTTGTCTACAATATTTCACCTTATACCCCCTTTGAGGAATTAGCTAGCAACACCCTTGAGTAGTTATAATTTATGTTCTTATCAGTATAGTATATTTCATCATGATTCTTAATGATAGGAATTAAATCAGTGGCATGGTAATCAAATCAGCAAATAGTGTGCATTACATCAACATCTTAGGAATTTGATTCTTAAGCTTATGCAATGTAGAACTTTTTTCTGGACACTTGAGAAAAAATTTCTTAAAATATGGTAGAGAATGTTCCCACTTATGCAATAGTGAAGTTCTGCAGTCCCAATAAACTATTCACACATTTATAATAATAATAGCAATTTATTTAAAGTTGACAAAAGTATCAGTGTTAAACTAATTAGAGCCACTTATAGAAAATGCACCCAAATTTTCTAATTATAGAATCCCTAAATTTACGGTACAAGTTTTACATAATTTACAGCTGCAGTCAAGTGTTATGGACTTAATATTTCTTTTAAAAATTGCCAATGTTTCGGACACTTTGATTTCTTTTGGCAGAATCTGCCATAATTTATGACCAACAAACCTGTCAGTATCCATGCCATACAGGTTTGTCCTGGCTTTAAGTAAGCAAGATTAATACTGCCACAAAGATTATATGACACATCTTTGGCAGCAAATATTTCTGCCATAAAAGTAGGATTAAGGTTGTTTATTGTGTTATAAATCGCAGTAAGGAGCAGCTGTAAATTCCTCATGTGAACAGACATGTGAATTACTTTTAATTTATAGTTCCTCAAAGTTTGAAGTAATATCTTTATGTATGATTCTCAGGGCTCTTTCATGGGCCTTGTTTAACTTATATGATTTCCTATCATGAAGCATTCACACAAGTGAATAATAACTTAAATGTAACATAACAAAAGAAGTCATTGTTAATTCTGACTCTGATTTTTCCATATATTTTGACACTCTTGCCAGTACATGTAGCTTTTTGCTTGTTGCTAGCTCTGTCATTCAATTGCAAGTGTCTGATAGCTTAATTTTTTCTACTCATTCATTCTAATATTCCTTCTCAGCATCATAACATTCCTTCTCTATCGACTGTTAGCCTCATTTCCTTCCTCATCATACGGAGTCTTGCTTTCAGTTCTTTTATGTAACTACCTCTCTGTCACCCCTCTGCGGCACCTCTGACTATACCCTGACTAATGATTTTTCTTGTATTTTCTCATGCACACCTTTGCTGTTTTTCTTAATTTTGTATGATTCAGCTTTATTCATATTCCCTGTTTACTTGTATATATACCCTATGATTTCACATGTACTTTTAGTTTTAGTTTATGCGATCAGCTAGTATAATTCCATGTTCTCTTCTGGGAGTTCATGCTTGATTCAAATGAAAGATTTAAAATTCCAGTTGTAGTTTTTTTGCTACTCGAAGCTATCTGCTATCATACAAGAAAGCCATCAATTGACTAATTGCAGTTTACTTTGCCTTTGAAACATAAGACACTGTTTTTTTTAGTAATTTAGATTCATAGCTGTTCTCATTTACTGATGCCTAACAGGTACCTGGTAATCAGATATGGATGAAGTTGAAGATTGGGAATATATATCCTGCAGTTTATGTTATGCATCAAATGACTTCAGGGTCCTTGGGTGTGGCCATGCATTTTGTATGGGTTGTTTGCAGATTCTAAGAAAGCGCCATGGTAGGAGAATACCCTGCCCACGTGACAGACTTATAGATAGAAGAGAGATTTCGCAGTTGTCAGAGCCACATGAATGTCAAGGAGAAGTTATCATATCATCCATTGATGAGGAGAGGTATAAGAATTTAAACCAATTAATTGATGCTCAAATTAAAGATAGAATGGATACCATTAACGTGTTGGACAATTTTGCTCAGAGATTTAAGTGGACAGTATGTGGATTTTCTCTGTTATTTTGGTATGGATGTATTTTTGGGGTGAGTCCTTTTGTCATTTTCAAAAACACCTTTGCAGGTTGTTGCAATTATCCTATATATATATACACACACACACACACACACACACACATATATATATATATTTTTCTGAGCATTATATCAACCTTTCTGTTTGCACCGAAAAAGGAGAAATCCTGGTTACTCGCTAGCTACTGATTGTATATATTAGGGCTGCTTGATAAAGGCGAAAGCCGAAAGTGACCATAAGGTGCTAAAAACCAGGGGAGTTAAAACAAGCCACTGTGGTCTAGTGGTTACAACGCTTGCCCGGAATGCAAGAGACCCTGGTTCGATCCCATTTGGTGGCAAATTTTAATTTTCTCCTGGTTTTTCTGAGCATTATATCAACCTTTCTGTTTGCACTGAATAAGGAGAAATCCTGGTTACTCGCTAGCTACTGATGGTATATATATATATATATATATATATATATAATATATATATATATATATATATATATATATATATATATATATATATATATATATATATATCAGATAGTACACGAAGAAAATCGACAATCTTTTTAAATTTCCAAGACATGTTTCGGCTTGTTACTCAAACCATCATCAGTTGAAATGACTAAGTTAACGTTACAACAAATAAGAACTATACACTATCAATCGAATATATTAATCGAACAGAGGAATGAAAGAAACGAAAAAAGAATGTGGCGGTTAAACAACGAAAGCTAAAAGCTCAATGAAATACTATAATGTTGCAGTTGTTTATTTAAGTTAGGCCTTTCCCACATGATGTGGAGTGCTTCCTTAATTTTTAAGTTATGATAATTGCTTGCTGAATCTAGTACCTTGAAGCAATTTTCACTGCAAAGATTTTTACAAGGAATTGAAGTCTTTAAATGCTTAAAAATATGCGAATTCTTATCGGTGAACAAATGCTCACGCACTCGTGTAGATAAATGACGAGATGTTTCGCCAATATAAACGGAATTACATCCCGCACAAGTAAATTTATATACTATACACGAGCGAAGCGATTTGTTCACACGATCCTTAACTGCAAGCAAGTTTTTAATTTTAAAAGAAGAAAAAGCTAATTTAATATTAAGATTATTGCAATACTTTTTAGCAAGCATACGTACCTTACGCTGGGTAAAATTAGAAAGCTTAAGGAATGGCAACTTAAAATAAATGGTAGAAGTATCAGTAGCTGATTTAGAATTATTAGAAGTATGAACATTATCAAGATAAGAATGGACTACTCTACTTATTAAGCCTTCAGGGTATTGATTCTTTTTGAATATATCGAAGAGTTTTTTAACATCATCATTGAATTTAGCAAGAGTGTTATTAATTTTGTAAGCTCTGTCAACTAAGGTGCGGATAAGACCAATTTTATAAGAATAAGAGGTAAAGCTATAGAAATTAGTAAGAAGTCCAGTAAAAGTGTTTTTACGATAGACTGACGTTAAAAGATTACAAGGATCCTTATTACTGATACAAACATCAAGAAAAGCCAACATCTTATTACTTTCTTTCTCCATGGTGAACTTTATATTGGGATGTTGAGAGTTAAGAAAATCAAAGAATACTAAGGCATCTTGTTCATTATTGAAAAGGCAAAAGGTGTAATCAACATATCGTCGATAGAATTGAAGAGAAGGACCTTGATATTTGTTAAGCCATATATTTTCATGATGTCCTAGAAAAAGATTAGCCAGGACAGGTGCAAGAGGAGAGCCCATAGCAACACCATCTACCTGATCATACAGTTTACCGAGGAAGTTAGTCTGTGACGTAGCAAATGAGAAAAGTTTAACAAGATCAGCTTTGGAAAGTTTGAGATTAGGATTTCCTTCTGCAATATAGGAGACAGCAAGATCAATACACTCTTTAAGTGGAATGTTAGTAAACAAACTTACCACGTCAAATGAGACCATAAATTTGTTGGAAAAATTAACCGTTTTAAGTTCTTCGACGAAAGAAAAGGTGTCAGAAATAGAATATGTACTTGGCAAATGAGGCTGTAGAAGATTACATAGATATTTAGCTAACTGATAGTTGAATGTATTGACAGAAGAAACAATAGGTCTAAGAGGTGGCACTCCATTAGACGACTGAATCTTATGCATTTTAGGTAATCCATAAATGCGCGCCGGCTGAGAGCCTGATGGGTAAATAGTGCTATATATATCTTTATCAATTTTTCCATTCTTTTTAAGTTCTCGAAGGAAACGTTGCAACTTACCTTCTCTAATAATGGTGGGATCGCTATCAAGCTCTTTAAATTTATGCTTATCATTTATTATGTTAAGAATACCTTCTAGATAATCTGACCTATTTAAAACAACTACCCCATTACCTTTATCAGGTTTAAGAATAACGATGTTATTGTTTTTATGAAGATTCTTAAGAATTTTATGTGTCTTGAAATCTTTAGGTGACAGCTTAAATGAATTAGCATATAAATGGGCTAAGTGAGAAAGGTCTGATTTTAACTTAGAAAAAGACTACGTCACAGACTAACTTCCTCTTTAATGGTAAACTGTATGATCAGGTAGATGGTGTTGCTATGGGCTCTCCTCTTGCACCTGTCCTGGCTAATCTTTTTCTAGGACATCATGAAAATATATGGCTTAACAAATATCAAGGTCCTTCTCTTCAATTCTATCGACGATATGTTGATTACACCTTTTGCCTTTTCAATAATGAACAAGATGCCTTAGTATTCTTTGATTTTCTTAACTCTCAACATCCCAATATAAAGTTCACCATGGAGAAAGAAAGTAATAAGATGTTGGCTTTTCTTGATGTTTGTATCAGTAATAAGGATCCTTGTAATCTTTTAACGTCAGTCTATCGTAAAAACACTTTTACTGGACTTCTTACTAATTTCTATAGCTTTACCTCTTATTCTTATAAAATTGGTCTTATCCGCACCTTAGTTGACAGAGCTTACAAAATTAATAACACTCTTGCTAAATTCAATGATGATGTTAAAAAACTCTTCGATATATTCAAAAAGAATCAATACCCTGAAGGCTTAATAAGTAGAGTAGTCCATTCTTATCTTGATAATGTTCATACTTCTAATAATTCTAAATCAGCTACTGATACTTCTACCATTTATTTTAAGTTGCCATTCCTTAAGCTTTCTAATTTTACCCAGCGTAAGGTACGTATGCTTGCTAAAAAGTATTGCAATAATCTTAATATTAAATTAGCTTTTTCTTCTTTTAAAATTAAAAACTTGCTTGCAGTTAAGGATCGTGTGAACAAATCGCTTCGCTCGTGTATAGTATATAAATTTACTTGTGCGGGATGTAATTCCGTTTATATTGGCGAAACATCTCGTCATTTATCTACACGAGTGCGTGAGCATTTGTTCACCGATAAGAATTCGCATATTTTTAAGCATTTAAAGACTTCAATTCCTTGTAAAAATCTTTGCAGTGAAAATTGCTTCAAGGTACTAGATTCAGCAAGCAATTATCATAACTTAAAAATTAAGGAAGCACTCCACATCATGTGGGAAAGGCCTAACTTAAATAAACAACTGCAACATTATAGTATTTCATTGAGCTTTTAGCTTTCGTTGTTTAACCGCCACATTCTTTTTTCGTTTCTTTCATTCCTCTGTTCGATTAATATATTCGATTGATAGTGTATAGTTCTTATTTGTTGTAACGTTAACTTAGTCATTTCAACTGATGATGGTTTGAGTAACAAGCCGAAACATGTCTTGGAAATTTAAAAAGATTGTCGATTTTCTTCGTGTACTATCTGATTTTATAATATTGAGAAATTTTGGCAAAATATATATATATATATATATATATATATATATATATATATATATATATATATATATATATATATATATATATATATATATATATATATATATATATATATATATATATATATATATATATATATATATATATATATATATATATATATATATATACATATTTATACACACACACACACACACACACACACACACACACACACACACACACACACACACACACACACACACACACACACACACACACACACACACACACACACACACACACACACATCAGTGGTGAACCATCCGGGTATTCAAGGTATTCAGTGAATACCCTGGGATTTTAGAAAACATTTTTGTTTAGTAAACCTAATCCCTTATAGATTAAAATTCAACACTACTATTCACTATTGTAATATATTTCCATGTTCATCCTTCATTACCGAGAGAATTGCTGCGCAGGAGCAAGGAATCGCCGCTTTTCTCCTGTGTTTTGTTATGACACTGGCTACGTCATGCAATAAGCAGTGAACCTCTTCCGTCTAAAGTCAACCAATCAGAGTGCAGAATTTTATGAATAGGCTGGGCGAAAGTTTCAGCTTCCAGCCTCGATAGTAGCTTACAGACCAGTCTCGTTCCGAGCATTATACTGGCGATCGGTAGCCATAGTTGTTATGAGGACTGTTGTGGAATACATATTTTCTAACAACAGGAATATGAAATATTATCGTTGGAGAAACCTGATAGATTATGAAACTTCTCAGAGCCATTCCTCATTTTATGGAAGTTGCTCTTGTATTGAGTGAAAAATACGGAACCCACAAGCAGAAGGTATCGTTGTTACATTTCAATCTGTTTTTGTGTGAAAATGTCTGAGGGGAGATTCCTCAGAGGTAGCTTTTTGAATATGTAACTTGTGAATTAGTTTTGTATTTGTGGCAACATTAACAAGTGAGCCAGTGCCATTAATCTTGTGGAGGGTGCCTTCCGTTTCTTTCATACTTTGACAAGTCTATTTGCCTACTCAGTTATCATGTCGAGGAGATACCACGACATCATTCATGTGGCGTGAGTAGTCACATTGTTGGGAATATTTTCATTACGATTTTATTTCACGTTTAATAAGAATGCAATTTCTAACGCTTTCATTTACTGAAAGACAGACAGAATATTATTGATAATGGGAATCCCAAACCATATCTTGTTTGCCAGTTTATGACGGAGTGCTAAGGCTGATATGAGTGGCTTCCTGGATCAACTGACAATACTACCTCTATTGTTGGCCATACCTGCTCTTTGTTCCCCAATAAGGAATTTGGAAGGGAAAAGGTTCTAATCTGTAAGCAACTTGATTAAATCTTAGAGAAAGTACGGACTTTCACAGAAGCACATTGATAAGGTTAGTCTTGAATAGATCCCCCTTATTTTACGCTAGGGTTCTCAAAATTTTCAACTGCTTCCTACGTTTTTTAAACTTGGAGAATACCCTGGGAAAATCCTCATGGTTCGCCACTGACACACACACACACACACACACACACACACACACACACACACACACACACACACACACACACACACACACACACACACACACACACACACACACACATATATATATATAAATATATATATATATATATATATATATATATATATATATATATATATATATATATATATATATATATATATATACATATATTATATTTATATATATATATATATATATCTGTATATATCTTTATATATATATATATATATATATATATATATATATATATATATATATATATATATATATATATATATATATATATATATATATATATATATATATGTTCAGAATTTGAGTTTTTTCATTTCTTTTGTAACATCGATTAACAGTATATTATTTGTTCTTTGTTTGTGTGAATGATTATGTTAATGACATGAATGACTTAATGCGCATATACCTACTAGATATGCATTTTCGTGCTATAGGAAGAAAGACTAAAGCTCTGTACTTGTAGGCCAAAGGTTTGAGTTTCAACAAATTTCTGCTGTTCTATAAGGTTGCCAGTAATTTGACTAGACTCCGAACATGCGAACATGGGCATACACATTTCATTTATAAGAAAAAAGTTTATAAGAAAATGAAGCTCAAAAAGCCGAAATCTAAAGAAAATGTTAAAAAAGTCATGAGGCTCAGATTCCAAAATTCACCTTTTTATATGCCAGAAATCGATATTAGCTCATTATTTGCAAGCTCCTTTACAAAATTCGAAACTCTTCTTTGATAATTTTGGTTAACAAAGATCAAACTTTTTGTAACAAATAATGGTAACGTCTTTTTGCCAGTTTACTCTATCAAAACTTGAGAAAATCTTACAAAAATCTCATCCTCAATTTTAGGAGAAGTTAAGAAAATTGAGGCTCAGACGAAAAATTGGTTGTATTATAAAGAAAACGTGTAGTCCCTGTTAGGATTCCAATAATTAAATTACAAACATTTGTTTGCTGCATTTCTAGCAGACGCAATGAAAGTTTAATCTTTCATTGAATTTGAGAGATGCTAACAGCAGTTTTCGGTTGTAACAACAATGAAAGCGTGCTACAGAAGCTGAATATAAATGCAACTAGCTTAACAATATATGGTTTTCAGAATGCCAAATAGACATAGGTATCAGATATTTATGATCTGGAGCAAACAAGGGCCTTTCCAGTTGGATTTGGAAGGATTCAAATGAAAAAGGATTGAAGAAAACTTTTCGGAATGATAGCAAATAGAGACCTCAGTACTACTTTGCAGACAACAACCATTATGATATTTGATTTCACATTGAATTCGACGATATCCAGCATAGCATATATGACGTTAAAGTAAGGATTTTAGTTTCAAGATATGCCTAAGATCACTTTGGCTAATGGTGAGTCACAGATATATTGCAGTAGCTCTAGTAGCAGCCAGCAAAATGAGATAGATGATGCAGCCTTTTATAATATTTCAGTTCAGCTGCAATACCCTTATCTGGATATGCCTGGATGTATCAAGATAGAAATATTAAACATTAAAGTAGATAAAACCCACGAAATAATATTTCAAATTCCGTATGTGGATTCATAGCTATGAAGAATTGTTAGTACAAATGCAATCTGAATCCTCTTTGTACGAAAAAGTGTATGAAAGGAAATTTACACAATACACGCGCATGTCAATTAATACCTTGAAATTTATGAAACTATTAAAGGTTACGCACGTATCATACACAGTTATGTATATAGGGAAGAAAATATGGGGTCATTACCAGAAGATTAGAAAAACATTGAATCATTAGCAGCTTTTATATAAAGAATTGAAAATTGGAATTGCGTTTATTGTGAATATTGAATATTTTTATTTTAATGGTATTATTGACAACTTAATTTAGGGCACAGCAGCCGAATGTTTTTAGAGCTCTGTGACGTCTATTTTCTTCTAACCTAATTGACCAATCATCATGCAGGATTCAGACTACGCTTGCTAAGACTAGGCCCATTTTACGTGATGCTCATCATCATCATCATGATTGGTAAATTAGGTTGGGAGAAAATAGATCTGATCAGACTCTGTAAACATTTTGGTGGCTATGCTGTTCAATAGTGTAGATTGTGTGAGTTGCATTCGATATAACCAATATACATGATGTAATTATTAGGGGATTATTCAAGTTTGACATAGCAAAATGTGATAAAACCGTTTCATAGTAAATGCTAAGCTTAGTGTGAATTCCAGAGAGTAGACAAGTTGGAAATTATATACAAAATGTGATTATATGCAAAAATATATACATAATGAATCATGAAGCGTGTTAACCATAACCGTATTTTATGAACGTAAAACGAAGACTGGTGAATATTACTAATCAAGCAATATTAGAATGTTCAGGTCCAATCCCCTACTAACTAAGTCCCAGACCTCAGTACTTGACACTTAGTCATCAACATGGAAAAGGAGAAAAACTCTTTCTTTCTGAAGAGACGTGTGCAAACGTGGTGAAATGATAGATGGTCCCTGAGTGCAATCAAATGAAAGCTCAACACAAATAGAAATGAAAGTGCGAAAAACTATCCAGCCGGAGCGGGATTCGAACTCTGAACTGTCTATGTGAACGCAAGTAGAAGCATATTTCCAGTCGTCTATCTCATTTTGCGTTTCTCGCTTAAACCCCGATTTCTTGCCAACACTTGATTGCTACCTAGTTGTTTATTGTGTTAATTTTACTTTGCAAATAGTTAAAACTTTATCAGCTGTTAGAAATGTAAATGCCAACTGTCAATGGAAGCATTGTTTAAAGCAATGTTATCATCATATTATGCTTCATATGTAGCACAGATACAATGATTTGCAAATTATTTGATTTTTTCAAGAGCAGGTGATTGCAGACTATCAAGGTCTCAAAGTTTCCTCTTTTATGCCTCTAAAGAAGTAATTTTTGTTGTATTACCCCAACTGTACCAAACAATGCTGTTTTCTGAATAACATCTATAGCAATCAGTACAATCAACTATTCAATATTCAAAGTGACTCATCATCCCCCAATCGCTAGATACATTAATGTAGCATTTCCCAGTTGTCAGACATATTCTATGTCCTCCTTCAACAGTTGGTGCTTCTCTATTTGTTCATGTTTTTATCAACCTTTTAATCTCAAGTTGTCATTCATGTTCCTTTTTCTTTATGCCTTCTCTTATACTCTCTTTGTGCTCAAGTTTACTACACTCATTCACCAGATGACTAATAGTTTCTCTTTTCATTTCGTAAATTTTACACATCAGAGACTCGTAAGTCTTGTCAATGTAGAACAGAACTTAGTGTAGTTTTGTTCTTAAAACATGTTTCTGACAATACATATCAAAGCTCCAGTACATCCTTGTAATCTGTAACATATCCCAATTCACCCTATGCTCTTTCTGCAGAAACTACCTTTACAGTTCATCTCATCTTTTCTCACCATTAGACCTTTATACTCATTTAGTATAATTGCTTCGTCAATATTATATATAGTAGTTCGAGGTAGTGCCCAGTCGGACTTAGGCCCCTGTTGAAAGATAAGAGTAAGAGGTTTGAATTGTGTAGTTTTAAGGGTACATTTACACGAGCAGAAGCAAATCGGATCTAACCTGGGTCGGATCTAAGCTGGATCGAATCTAAACTGGATCGGATCTAGCAGATCCAGATCTGGCACAGATAGGCCTTGCTCTCCCTCGATGGTTTTTTATCTTATCCATTTTTCTCTGATAGATTACGCATACGTATTTTTGTTGTACATAGCGCGAACATATCAAGTAAGTGGCGCCAATTTGCCCAAAAAAAGGAGAAACTGAGAGACACAAATATTGAAGTGAAGTGAAACGTCTAAGAAAAATGTGGAGAAATCAATGAGAAAATCATTCACCTAGAAAGATAGTGAACGTGCCCTGTTAATGAAGGTCATTGTCGACTACAGGACACAGAAAATGAGCCACGGAAAGACTGGGATTCCTTTCGGGCGGAATACTCAGGTCTTTAGGAAATGTCTACAACCAACAAAACGTATCCTCAAAATACCGGCTCTTGTTTTGAAATAATTGGAGCTGTATTTTGGTGCCAGTTTGACTCGTTCATCTATACTTTGCCTCTGATTGCACAAAATTAGCCCCCCAATCCAAACAGTTTTTGATCGGATCTTACCAGGCCCGTCGTGGCTTCAAGAATGGGGCTGGGAAAGTATGTTCATATGGAGGTCCATTCATTGTTGGACACCGCTCTATCGGCCTGGTCAGTAAGCAGGAATTCAGAGAGACAAAGTAAAGCAAAAGACATGCATAAACAACGATAAGACAATGAAAGTTCTATGAAAGTAGAGAAGCAAAGTACAGTTTTACCGCCATTCTAGTTTGCTTGCTTCAAGTGGCGGATCTAGCATGGAGCATGGGGGGGGGCATTAGTTAAAATCATGTATTTGCTCAAGAGTCCATGAATAATGAATTAATCATAATGAACCATGAATAATGAATTAATCATAATGAAATCTTATTGTTTGACGGGTCATGATTCCCTGTGCTCCCCACTGGATCTGCGTGAAGAGGGTTGCTCCAGGAATACGTTTAAACTCATGCCTCTTAGATTTTAGGGAAACACTCATTTCAAATGTAGGGATTTGGAAATGGAGGGCAAAGTTGTTGAAATTCTAAATAAATATTTTGTAAATGTAACAGAAAGAGCCTTTGAATGATTGCGAGGACTATTCCTGCTTAACGATTGTAAAACGTTTTCAGTTACACCCCAGTGTCCTTAAGATAAAATCGTCCGTCAAAAGCACCATAAACTTCTCCTTCAGGAGGATCACAGTCGAAGAAATGCTAGAACAGTTGCAAAATATTTAGATCCCAAGAAGGGTTCACCACAGGAAGCAATCCCTGCAGAAATAGTAAAGTCCAACGCAGATCTGTTTTGTTTTCCTCTCACGGAGCTTTTTAATAAGCTTGTTGAGGAAAGCAACTTCCCAGATGATATGAAAAATGCTGATGTTTCTTCACTCTTCAAGAAGGATGATGATATGAGCTAAAAGAATTATAGACCAATAAGTCTCCTTCCTACAAACGCGAAAATATTTGAGCGACTATTGCATAAACAATTATATGCATTTACTGCACGCTTTTTTCACCACTATTAGGAGGGTTCAGACAAGGGTACAACACACTGCATGTCTTGTTGAACTTTTTGCAATCCTGTAAGAACAGCATTGATAACAAGGGACTTGCAGGAGCAGTATTCATGAATCTTTCAAAGGCTTTTGATTGTGTAAACCATGGTCTCTTAATAGCGAAACTGAGTGCTTATGGACTTAATTTGGATGCCCTTCAGCTCATAAGAAGCTACCTATCAAATAGACAACAGAGAGTAAAAATTAACAGCTCTTTTAGTGATCGACAAGAAATTAAAATTGGAATACCCCAAGAGTCAGTCCTAGGGCCTTTATTGTTTAATATATTTATAAATGACATATTCTCGTTTGCAAATCGTACAAAGATCTGTAACTATGCTGATGATACCACAATCTTTGCATGCCATCGGGATCTTGATACTATTATCAAACAATTAGAAGAAGATAGCTCCATGATAGTAAAATGGTTTTCTGGCAACTTTCTAAAGCTAAATGATGATGAATGCCATCCAATGATATTTGTTGATAAAAGTACTGAAGCAACAGTCACAATTGGAAATTCAAAAATTAATGAAAGTGACTACGAAAAACTGCTAGGTGTAAGTTTTGATAAGAAATTAAGTTTCAAAAAACATGTTGAAGATTTGTGTAAAAAGGCCAACCAAAAGCTTCACGCGCTTGCTCGCTTGTCTAATTGCATTGATCCTGTCAAATCAGAAATTTTAATGAATTCTTTCATCAGATCGCAATTTAATTATTGTCCACTTGTATGGATGTTTCATGATAGAGCAACTAATTCAAAGTTAAATCGCATTCACGAAAGAGCACTGCGATTGGTATGCAAAGATAGTGAGTCAGAGCTAGCCGAGCTAAAGTAAAAATACGGAACTGTTCATCAGCACAATCTGCAACTACTAATGATTGAAATATTCAAAACGAAAATCAATCTAAATCCAACAGTTATGAAAAACATTTTTACTGAGAGAGGTATTCAATACAATTTGAGAAATGAAGATCATTTACGGTTGCCAAAAGTAAAAACAACATCATATGGGATGGAGAATATTCAGTACAGAGGTCACCATTTGTGGTCCTCATTACAAAGGGAAATTAAATTTTCTAGCACACTAGTTGAGTTCGAACAAAAAATAAAATTATGGCATGGAAATACTTGCATCTGCAGATTGTGCAAAATTTTCATTAAAAATCTAGGTTTTTTGTAGTTTTAGTTTTGACATTCTAAAGTAGGTTTCAAATTATTTTGTTGGCGTTAATTAGCTTATTAGCTGTGTGTAATTTTGTTCTTTATAGCCAACGTAAAAGAAATTAATAATAATAATAATTTTTTTCAAACTTCATTACATATCATATTTAAATCTACAGATACAAATCTCACTACCAGGTAATCTGTATTTGGCTGGCTTAAAATGTTACAATGCTAGGTAATAGAAAGAAAAGACTGAATTGGAAAATTGGAAAAAGAAACAAAAAAAAAAAATTATTTAATAGGTAAGGAGCTCCGGATCACACCATGGTTTATTCCTCATGCAAAAGATGTAGTACGTTGTACGTATGACTATGGTTGACAACTTTGAAATGATAAAGTTGAGATGGTGAGTGTGGATACCACTGTCATTACACATTTTGAGAAACGAATTTGATGAAGTACCAAATATCCCAAGGCAGCTAATGCAGAGGTTTATGAATTTTATTTCCTTATAATCAGTGGCAAGATCAGATAGAAGGGGACGATATTTGAGTTCTTTTCGATGAGCATTATTGTTTAAATTAGTTTCGAAGCCCACAGTTAATTCTATGATGTACAGGATCTTGTCAGCTGTTGACAGAAGAATGTCAGGGCGAAGACTATTGCCAGTAACGATGCAGGGAGAAAGGTAGCCAGGGAGATCGACATATAGTTTTGCATGTTGTATGGACTGCAGCTGTCGGGAAAGGCACAGTGCACGCGCATTACAGGCAGTAGTTAGTAGTTGTAGTTCATTCATTTAGAAGTTTAGTTTGGAGTATAGCCAATGATGGTTAACAAATATATTTTTTCTATTGTAAAACGAGGAAATTGACGCACGAACCTCTGCATAAGAACGAGGCAAGGAAACTGATTCATCGTTATATTGCTTGTTTTTCTCTTAGTTTATACGTATATCCTGTTTTTAATATTTCTATTGGATAATTACTGCTGTTGGGCTGTTCGGTTCCAAATAAGGTAGTGCACATGTTATGTAGAGAAATACTAGAGTATCTAGAAAATCAGGCAGATGCGAGTTGAGTAGAGTAAAGGATAGACATAGCGTCTAACTTGTATGATGGATCGATACAGCAAAGAGTGTATTTCTTTGGTTTAAATTCTACGTAAGCTATTAGAATCAGAGATAGGAGAGCGACAAAAGTTCCCTAACAGCAGCGTTTCAGCGAGAAATTTTAAAGCAGAGTTATGTCTCCATGTGAAACGCCCTTCAGTTAGATACGTGTTGCAACCAGCAACAATATGGAGGAGTGATTCAGGCTGAAGGCAAAAAGAACAATCAGACGTAGCTGAAAGGTTCCATAGAGAGAGGTTCTTTCTAGTAGCCAGCGTGTTGTTTAGATACTTGATGGTGAAATTGAAGATATTTGATGGTAGTTTGCTTTGGGCCTTAGACCACAGCGAAATCAGCTTTTGTAGAGAGTGCTCAAGGAGGAATGATATAATGAATCCCTGTGACTTTAACTGAGTCTGAAGTCTATTGGTGTGTTCAGCACGAATGGATTTCAAAACCTGTTTTGTGTTTGAGTAAATATCGTATTGAATATTTGCCCCTGAGTTGGTATTTCTCCATAATTTGGTTATTGTTTCATCACAGGATGACTTCAAAGAAGGTCGTAGTGTTGTCTGACATTGTAGAAATTTTATAGAGGGTAACTGGAAAGCTTGTCCAAAATAATTACGTGAAGGAATAATAGAACTTAATGTTGCAGAAATTGGAAGATCAAGCCATTGGCGAACATACTTTGTTACAATGTTATCAAGGTTTTCACATATCCATGTTTTACTTAAATCTGCTACTGTTAAATGCCAAGAAAGTTTTGAAAGAACACACCGGTCATATAAAAGTAACCTGTTTCTGGGATGAATATTTAATGAGTCAATAGTTTTAAGCATGGTTTGAAGACTTGATTTAACAAGTTCTTTATGGTCCTTGTTGTCCATATCAAAGTTGAAGTATCTTCCTAGGTATTTGAAGGATTCACCTTGTTTTACAGGAGGAATGAGTTCAGAATTGATCAAGAGCTTAGGTTGAAATTGAAGTGAGCTAGTAGAAAACTTCTTAATCCCAAAGGTAGTACATTTGTCCGCACGAATTACCATACCGGCCCACTGACACCATCTCGAGAAACAATTTAGTAATAACTGATTTTCTCTTTCATTAGTAGTTATTACAGCCGCGTCATCTGCAAATTGAAACCAATGAACGGGATGAAATAAGCGGTCGTTTTCATCATGAGGAGAGAAACCGAACTGATTATACTTTTCCTGTTTAATGAATTGAATGAAGGTATTAAAGCACAGATTAAATATGAGGGGGCTAAGACAATCGCCTTGAAGCACACCACGGTTAAAGGGAATAGCTGGAGTGGAAAAACTATCTGAAATAATATGTGAATTGAAGTCAGTGTAAAGATTGGCAATAAGAAGTTGCAGCGATTCAGGGATGTGATGGTATTCAAGGACACTCTTGATAAGATTGTGATGGACCTCTCCAAAAGCATTTTTGAGGTCAAGCAAAGTAACTATTATTGAGCGCTGCTTTAACCGTGCTTTATTGATTACAAAGGCCATCATGGATGTATGTTCCAACACACCAGAGACCCCATGAGTAAATCCTTTTTGTATTTTCTGTTCTATTAGGCCGTTTTGCCTGAGGAAAGAGTAAATGGAATCACGTAAGCAAGAAGTAAATATCTTCAAAGGGACAGTTTCTAAAGTGATGGGTCTAAAGTTTGCAGGATCATCACTGTTGCCTTTCTTGTGGACTAAAATTGTGCAAGCCTTTTTCCATTCGTGTGGAATATGTCCTGATGTCCAAATGATACGGAAGATTCTCGTGATCATAGTGCGGAGAAAGGGGCACCGTTTAAAGCAGATGATTGAAATCTGATCCAAGGGGCAGGGACTACCGGATGCTTTCATTCTACGTATGACCCTCGTGACCTTTTCATAAGATGGGGGTTCACAAGAAAAAGTAACAGTGGGCTGTGGTAGTGAAGGAAACCAGCTAGGGATTGGAAATTGTCGATTAGGTGAAACAGAAGAGAAGAGCTTATGAAAGTATTCTGTACATACTTTACGAGAAAAGGATGGTAAGATCTTGAGTGGCCTTTCAACAATCCATTTTACAAAGCCCCAGAAATTTCTAGAAGTGAACTTGTCATGATCGCCATTCGAGATGGAAGAAATAGTATTGGAGGAATCAGATTTCTGGCTTAGCTTAGATCTCAACAGACGAGCGACATATCGTATTTCAGTAGGCGGAGCAGCTACATATTTCAGGCGTTTTAAAGCTTTCTTTAAGCCTGGTTTTCATATATCGTAATTCATCGGCGATCATCGCCGATGCAGGTTCCCGATGATCGGGGATTGTCCCCGACGGCTTATGACTTATGAAAACTGCACTATCAGCGACCATTGGGGATCATCCCCGATCATCGGGAAAGTCAAACATGTTTGACTTTCCCGATGGTTCCCGACGAACAATAGCTTGAAAAACAATAGATTTACAAAATTTGTTGTTGTTGCTGAGGCTTCTTGTCACGTTGAGAGAGAAAATGGAGTGCATAAACCAGCTATCTAGCCTGAACTTGCCAGAACCTTCCGAAGCAAATGAAAATGACGCTCTTTTTATGGAGATTATTAGAGAGTTTCCTACTATATATAACAGAGCTTCAAGGGATTTCAAAGATGGAAACAAAAAAGCAAACAGCTGGAAAAGGATAGCTGAATATTTAGGGCACTCAATAGCAATATGCTTGCCGTCAAGCGACCCTATGCAATTTGGGAAGTTCCATTTTACTAGCATGTCTTTAGCAATTTCTTCCCATTCCTCACATGTAGTAGGCTGTTTTAAATATGTCTCAGATAGGGCTTCCCATATTGCCTCGCAAGTTTTCTTGACAATGTTGTGAACAGTTGTTTTACCTATACGAAAGTTATATGAGATTGATTGCTGTGAATCCCCACTTGCGAGATATCTCAAAGTGAGGCAGAGTCTTTCTTCCTTTGAAATTGGGCACCTACTCTTGCATTTTCTTGCTGGCATAAATGGGCCTACTTGCTGAAGCATGTGTTGGAAACGTTCTGGACTCATTCTCAGGAATCTTGAAGAAAATGATAAAACACATTGGTTGATTTAAAAAACTGGCTCATTACATCGTAAGAAGAAAAAAATTCACACAGACTACCCCAAATGGAATGAATAATCCAAATTACCTGAAAAAATATTGTCTGTCCCGTAATCTCATTTCCTGCACCAGTGTATTGAAATGGCCTAGCTCATTGGGAGCTTGAAATATCCTGCGAACCCAAAATCGTTTCTTTTTGTATTTTTTGCTTTGGAGAAGACACTTCTTTTTCCTTAAAAGTACAATTATGGATAGGAGATGTGTTTGGATTTCTAATTCTCTCCATGGAACACACTGTACATACGCCATAGCCAAGGAACTCTCCAGTTTCCACTGAAACATTGGCGCCAAAAAATGTTCTTTTTTCATCGGGGATGATCCCCGACCATCGGGGATCGTCGCCGACCATCGGGGATGTTCCCCGATCATCATGAAGTATTGTATCGGCGATGATCGCCGATGAATTACGATATATGAAAACCAGGCTTTAATGAACGGGTGGAATACTCCCTGTATTTTATGACTAGCTCCTTGTCAACATTGGCTCTAACTGTTCCGTAGTTCTCATTAAAATAGTTGTAAATAGAATTGTTCAATAACCTAAGTATTGCGTCGACATCTGTATTGTCCAAATTGAAATCAGTATTTACGAAGGTTGATTTAAAGAAGTCATTTGCCATTGACCATTGATCACTTGTCTTCGGTAAATAAACACCAGGTTTTGTGTCAGCAGTGTCTTGATAGTCGAATGGAATACAATCCACGTGATCGCTAGCCAGATTTTCAACCAATGAGCTGTTGGTATCAAAATTTGAATTTTCGGGTTCTAACTGATCACCGGTTAGGCCCTCGATATTCCTGCAATGCCTTTGATGCATTTTGAGACCCTTAACCCCTTTGCAAGTCTTTCCGCAGCAACACTTAATAGTTTCCACAATACTTGCCGGATCTTTAACTTCCGTCATTGTAGTATTGATCGCGGAATTAGGACCAGGGTTGATAGGCATCCGTTTCTTACATCTCCATTGGTGACGGCCAAGAGCTTTAAAGTCCTTACCACAATAGGAGCAAACCACATAAAACAACAAAAACCATAATAAACGTAGACGAAACATGTTTCCTTACATCCAAATTAATTGAAATGTGTGATTGTTGAACAACATAAATCCTATCTAAGCCAAGTGAAAAGCATGTAAACTATCACATGTGCAATCAACGTCCGTACGCCATTGCTCGATGATAATAATGATTTTTTTTTTAAAACTTCGAATTTACAAAATATATCAACTAAATACTACAATCATACGTCTCACTAAATTAGGCAACATACAACTGGCTGTCAGGTATACTAAACAAGCATAGATTACATAAAAATATATATAAAGTAGATAACATCAATAGTATCGAGTATAGAAAAAAAATTAAATAAAAATAATAATAATAATGATTTCATATTTCTAATAAGTCGGGATTTGTCCATGATTTATTGCGGCAACAGAATATAAAGTAAGTACATCTAATAGTGATGTTGATAAGTTGGGACAGAATGTGTTTTTGTGAATTGTTATTAAAACCTAAAGATTTGAGAAGGTTAACAAAAGATTCAGAGGACGCACCAATAGTACCAAGGGCACCTAGCGAAAGGTTAATAAATGAGATTTGATTATATTTTGAGAGTAAAGTTTGTCTTAGAGGATAATATTTAGAGGCCTTACGATCACTATTGATTTTGATATTAGTTTCAAAGCCAATGGTGAGCTCAAGAATATATAAGATGTTATCGTTAGTGAGTAAGATAAGGTCAGGCCGGAAGGAACTACCTGTGATAATAGAAGGGGATGGAAAAGAGTTAAGATCAGCGTACAGTGAACAATCTGGTATTACAGACAGGGACTTGGCTATGAAATTAAGAACAGAATCGTGTCTCCAAGTATATCTTCCGTGTTCAAGGTACATCTTGCAACTAGATACAATATGTTGTAAAGTTTCGGACTGAAGATAGAAAGAACATGCTGATGATTGAACAATGGACCATTTACAGACTTTTTTGCGAGTGGCTAGAGTGTTATTTAAATATTTAAGAGTGAAGTTAAAGATGTTCTTTGGCATTTTCTGATGAACAATTGACCATAGTGTAGTAGTAGATTGAGAAGCAAATTTAAGGATGGATGAAATAACTAATCCCTGCGATGTTAAGTCATTTGTAATACGATGGTGGTGATGGCTTTGAATAGATTTGAGAACTTGCTTGGTGTTTCTGTATTGATCATATTGGATGTTAGTAAAGGTATTTGAATCATGCCATAAAGATTGAAATCAGAGTTAGGAGAAGATTTTGAAAGCGTTTCGAATAATAATAATAATAATTTTTTTTTGAAACTTCATATTGAATACATAAAACTACTTACAATAATACACCTCTCAAAAAATTTTGGCAGTGTATAATTGGCTTGCTTGTAGAGAATACATAGTACAGTTATGAAATTAACATGAATAACAAAAGAAAAAAATAAGACAAGTAAATAACAGCAAAAACCTGTTAGATGTTCCAGAAAAAGATCAAAATTAGATGGTTAAGAGGTTTGGATTAGTCCAAGGTTTATTTCTTTGGCAAAAGATGAAGTAGCTTGATCTTATTGAGATGGTCATAGCTTTCATAATGACTCGTTTTTGGATGGTCTTGTCAAAACTCAGTTCATTGAGTAAGGAGAAAAAAGAAGTACAAGAAGAACCCATAGTTCCAATAGCACCCATAGATAGATTGATAAATGTAACTTTACTATAAGAAGGAGAGAGTTCACTAAGCAGCGAGCTATATTTGGCAGCCTTACGATTACTATTATTTTGTATATTAGTTTCAAACCCTATTGTGAGTTCAAGAATGTAGAGCAATTTGTCTTTTGTAAGTAATAGAAGATCAGGACGAAGAGATTCACCAGTAATCAGGCTTGGGGACAAAAAGGAAGGTAAATCAGCGTAAACTGTGCATTGTTTGAACGAGGAGAATGTGTTAGCTAGAAAGAGAAGAACAGAGTTGTGGCGCCAAGTATATCTACCCTCATCGAGATATGAAGAACAACTAGATACTACGTGCTGTAGAGTCTCTGACTGAAGGCAGAAAGAGCATGAAGACGATTGAGAAATTGACCATTTGCAGAGATTTTTACGAGTGGTGAGAGTGTTATTTAAGTATTTTATAGAAAAGTTGAATATGTTTCTTGGCAAACTTTGCTGAACGGTTGACCAGAGGCTGTTAGTTTTATTACATGCAAACTTAAGAATGGATGATAGAACTAAACCTTGAGATAAGAGAGTATTATTGATACGTTCTTCATGGTCATGTTGAATCGTTTTTAGAACTTGCTTGGTGTTTTTAAATTGATCGTACTGAAGATTTGTACCGTAACTAGTCTCTGCCCAGAGGCATTTTATATCTTGGTTTGGTGAGGATTTTAAAGCATTACGCATAGTTGTTTGACATTCAATAAATTTGGTAGATGGAAGGACAAGACTGATGCCATATTTGGATTTATTTAATATGAGAGAACTGAATGTTGCACTTATAGGCAGTTCGAGCCATTTTCTCACAAAACTTGAAACGATGTTGTCCAAATTTTCAACAACCCATGTCTTGCTAAGATCTGCAATAGTCATATGCCAAGATAGTTTGGATAGAACAAAGCGGTGATACAGAAGGAGTTTATTTTTAGGGTGACATGGAAGGCAGTCGATTTTTACCATCAGGTCGTTGATTGAGTTGAGAAGGGTTGACATGTGATCACTATTATCCATGGTAAAATTAAAATAGCGACCGAGATATTTGAAAGACATGCCTTTGGCGACAGTAGGGACCACTGAGTTGTTTATTATAAGCTTGGGAAGGTATTGGCATGAAGATGTGACTGCTTTCTTAATACTAAATGTGCTGCATTTATCGACTCTAATTTTCATGCCTGCCCAGTTACACCAACGAGAAAAATGATGTAATAGGATTTGATTTTCGTTTTCAAGACTAGTTATGACAGCGGCATCATCAGCAAACTGAAACCAATGAGTAGGGTTTAGAGAGTTTAACATAAATCCGAATTGATTAAACTTTTGGTCTGCAATGTATCGAATGAAGGTGTTGAAGCAAAGGTTGAAAGTAAGTGGGCTGAGGGAATCACCTTGAAGGACGCCTCGGTCGACTTTGATAAAAGGGGTGCGATATTGTTCAGACAGAATGGAAATATGGAAATTAGAATAAAGGCTCATGATCAGTGCTTGTATTTGATCAGGGATATGGTGATAATTTAAAACTACTGGGATAAGATTATGATGGACTTCCCCAAAAGCATTCTTTAAGTCGAGGAGAGTAATAACTACAGAGCGTTGCTTAATTCTCGCTCTATTGATGATATGTGCCATTTGGGCTGTATGTTCATACGTGCCGGAAAGCTTAGGCATAAAGCCTTTTTCAATGTGATGCTCTATGTATACATTAGCAGACAAAAATGCAAACATGGAATCGCGCAGACATGAAGTAAAGATTTTGAGAGGAGTGCATCCCAAAGTAATAGGCCGGAAGTTAGCAGGATCAGATTGATCACCTTTTTTGTGAACCAGAACAGTGCAAGCCTTTTTCCACACGTCGGGGATTTCCCCTGACTGCCACATGATGCGAAAGATTTCAGTTAAATATGATCTGAGGTAAGGACATCGCTTGAAAGGAATAATCGAAATTTGATCTAGAGGACAGGGAGAACCAGATGCTTTGATTCTTCGAACAACTTTAGTGATCTGATGATATGAAGGAGGAGATAGATCGAAAGGAATAGTAGGGGCAGAAAGGGAAGGAATCCAGTCAGGGATCTTAAACAGCTTGAATGGATCGATAGCACTGAGGAGGTTAGAAAAGAAGTTAGTACATGTGCTTACTTCAAAGGTAATAATAATAATAATAATAATAATAATAATAATAATAATAATAATAATAATAATAATAATAATAATAATAATTTGTCCTGGGTATGACATTAAACTACATCCGGTTGTGGAGTTTCGACGTGGGAGAATGAGGTTACCCTTTGCCACAACTACCTCCAGGTCACCCTTGGGCAAGGTGTAGTACCTGTTTGCCTACCCCAAGACTTTGAAATTCTGGGTTGGCATCCAGTGGGGTTTAGTCTGCCTCATGGCCAGGAGGGGGTCTTAAGCCGTGGTAGGCAACTCTCCTAGTGTTGGTCTTCACAAAGAAATAGACCGGTAATTGCACAACCTCAAAGTGCTACCTCAATACAATGAGTGATAATAATAGTTTTTCAAACAACGGCGTGAAGGAGACTGGACCTTACAGGGAAGGTCTCTCGCCCGGTAGGCTTTCTGTGGGTGAGCAGCACAAGGTCGACCGTCATCCTGCTACTGCTAGAAAAGAGTGGACTAAACAAGTAAATATGATAGTTATGGAGTGCTATTACCGGAGTAGACCAGTTAGTGAAACCGGAGTACCAATTAGAGGGTATAGAAAGAGAATGTACAGTCAGTGGAAAATTAGAGGGATATTTGAGAGCACAGAACAGAGAATTTGTGACCAGGCTAGGGCAATTAAGAAGAATGGTTGGCTTTCTGATTTAGAACTGGAGGCGATTCGGAGAGATATCGAGATGGAAGAAAATTTTGTGAATGATGTGGAAATTAGGGAGGAGATAGACCACCATGAAACTAATAGCACCGTTGAAGAAGCTTACATACAACAGTTAGAGGTGATAGAGGAAGAGGTTATTAATAATGATACTAATACGTGTGAAGGGATGTATTTAACTGCAGATGAAAGAGATATCTTAGATCAAATAAGGCAATTTATGGATAGAGGAGAACGTTGTGATGGAATAGCATTTAAGAAGGTGGAAAGAAAAAAACTGAAAATAGTCACTGAAAGAGCCAATAGAGTCATAAAGTGTATTGATACGAAGGACATAACTGAAACGAATAATCTTATTGTTGCGACTACTGTATGGGTTGCGAAAGAGCTTGGGCTAAAGAAATATATAAAAGGAGTAACAAAGCAAGAGCCATGGTGGAAAAGAAGGATTAAAGAATCAATAAATGAATTAAGAAGGCATATTAACATCTTTCAAAGACAGCAAAGGGGGGAAATGCGAAAGCTTAGGAAATATAACGAATTAGTAAAAAAGTATAAGGTCAAAGAAAAGGGGATTTCAAAAGTAATGGAAGAATTAAAGCAAAGGTTGCAGGTAAAGGCCTCAAAGCTGAAGAGATATGAACAAAGAATAGAACAATACAGAGTAAACAGAATGTACCAGCAAGATCAAAAGAGAGTTTATCAGGAGATGAGTGGGAAACCAAGTGGCGAGAAGGTCATGCCAGATGCAGAGAAGAGTGTGAGATTTTGGTCAAGAATTTGGGATAATGATATTCAACATAATAGGAGAGCTGAATGGTTAGATGAAGTTAGAAAGGAAGTAAAAGGCATGTCTCAAA